>CM063588.1:9228613-9251562 GCA_032356905.1 Salix exigua | reverse complement strand
GGCTTGAGGAGGATGGGGCTGGGTAGAAATGATGGCCCGACATGTGTTTGGGCCAGGCACAAAAGCCGACCCAAGACACTTAAGCCCGACCCGGCATGAGCGATTGGGGCGATTACGTCCCACTTGCATCGCAGCTAGAGTTGAAAGCGAGGAGCGGTAAAAAATGAAGTGCGATGAGAGGCTCACTGAAGGTATGGTCAGGTAGCTGGGGTCGAGGTGGTTGTCATGGTGGTCGTTTCACCGTCAGCGGTGATGCTGTGGTGGCCGGAGGAAGCCTTTGAAGTTCAGGCTTGTTGGTGCGGCGTTGAGTGTCAGCTGCTTGCTTCTTTCCTCGAGGATGGGGATGAGTTCCTGGCGTCGAGGGAAGATTTCTGTGATTACAAAGGTGCTAGTTGGGTGACTGGTGAGTGGCCGGGTGTTGGCGAGTGAGAGAGAGAGCGAAGCTTCGGTCTTGGAGAGAGAGAACAAGCGTGGCCAGGGAAAGAAAGAGAGGCTAATGCCTCTGGTTTCGATGAGAGAGAGCGCGACCAGGGAGGGAAAGAGAGGCTAATGCCTCCGGTTTCGATGAGAGAGAGGCGCGAGCGATGGGTTGTTTCAAGAGAGAGAGGCGTGGCCAGATGAGTTGTTTCAAGAGAGAGACAAGCCAGAGCCAGAGAGGAGAAGGAAAATTAAGCGAGAGGAGAAAATAAAAGCGAAGGCCGAGGAATAAATTGGAGGATAAACCGAAGTGAAGTTTTGAATTCGATTCGTCCCCTCTTTTCCCCGTTTTTTTTCCGTGTCCTTGTTCTGTAAATGCCTTATGTTTATATAGCAGTGATAAAACGGTAACTTCGTTGTAATTGGAACTTCGGTTCCTTAATTTGCGGAGGTGGGGGAAATAATGGGCGGCAAAAGATGTTTTGTGAGTGGCCGGTGACTTATTACTCTTGGGATGCAAAATACACTTTGGTCCCTCATCTTATAATTCATTTAATTGCACCCTCAATTGAACTTAAATTTATGATTTGTGCAATTATGTCCCCGTAAAAAAAATTCGAAGTTACCCTTAAATTTTGCGCTCCTTTTAAATTGGTCCTTGACTTCCAATTTATGTTATTTGACCCACAATTGACCATTAAACTCTCAATTGTTTCCAATTAGACCCCCGATTTTGCATAATTGCCTCAAAAAAATTCAATTTGGCCGCCGAAAATTCCCAACTTCTCGATTGAACCCAATTTAACTTCCAGCACCTGATTTTTCACTAATTAAGCCCTTAATAAAATTAATTTGACCAACTTAAAGTATAATTAAGTCCTTGCACTTAATTAAATCCTTTAATTGGATCCTTAATTAATTCCCAAACATAATTATATTTAAAATTGGTCGACGATTAAATCAAATTGACCCATAAAATATAATTATATCCCTTGACTTAATTTTTATATACAGATTTATCCGATGATAAATTATTTTGCCTTAAATCTGTATTTTCTCTATTTTGGGGACAAAAGAGATATGATTGCACCTACAGAAACAACCAAAATTTGCACATTGATTTCTCCAACAAACCCCGACCTCTTTTACTTTATTTTTGTTATTTTTCGATATATCTTGGGGAGTCACCCAAAAAATTGGGTGATGACAGTTGCCCCCCTCTTTACAATGCTTACAACTAAAGTTTTCAAAAACTTTAGATAATAAACGTTGTAAAGAAAAAGAAAAGTAGATGTACCAGACCAAGAATAGTTGATTCATCCAAAAATGAGAATGAGGGCTATAAAGCGCACTTAGAAAGGAATGGTAAGATAGGGCTAGAAAGCGCACTACCTAAGAATTGAGCATAATAAGGACGTTCAAACAGGATGGAAAATGGTCTCATAGTAATGGGTGACATGCCCAAGTCTGAAAGAATAGTGAAAAGGGTCTCATTGTAATGGGTGACATGCCCAGGTCTGAAAGAATAGTGAAAAGGGTCTCATTGTAATGGGTGACATGCCCAGGTCCAAAAGATGAAAATGTTATGGGATGGAACATAGGGCTGGAAAGCTCGCTATCTAGTTGATGATTGAGGGTTAGAAAACGCACTCGAGGATGAAGAGAAAGTAGGGCTGGAAAGCGCACTATCTAAATCGATAATCCAGGGTTGAAAAACTCACTCGAAGATGGAAAATAGGGCTGGGAAGCACACTATTTTAATTGATGATCGAGGGTTGGAAAACTCACTCGAAGATGGAAAATAGGGCTGGGAAGCACACTATTTTAATCGATGATCGAGAGTGCGGAAAGCGCTTCAGGTGAAGAGAAATAAGGTCGGAAAACGCGCTTAGGGACGTGAAAATGACGAGGGCTCAAAGGCGCACAGAAAAATGATGAAGGTTTGTAAATTACAAACCCTTGTAAATATTTTCTAGATTATTAGCGGGGAGATGCCATGCATGATGACACTCCAATTAAGGAAGAGATCAAGCCGAAAGGTATGCTCCAGGAAACGAAAAGGGTGAGAGCTTGGAGGCATGCACAAAATGAAGGTTCGTAGAATACGATACCTCTAAAATATTTTAGACTTTCAAAGTGGTGCAATGCATGATGATACTCAAAATAAAAAATATATAAAACTGAAAAGTGAACCCAAAGAAATGCAAAAAAATGAGAGCTTGAAAACGTGCACAAAATGATGAATGAGGGTTCGTAAATTTTTCATAATACTTCCTATATTCTCAATGGGAATGCAATGCATGATGATGCATGTATACTTACCTGAGAGATATAGGTCCCCTTTCTTCATAATCACTTTTTCGGATCTCCGGATTTGATTGCTTCTATTTACTCAATCCGCAACTTATGATTTTGGCCACTAGAGATGATAGATCTTCATATCAAACATGCCCCCTGAGCTTGATCCAGATTCTTTGAAAAGGAATGATGGAGCCAAATTCGATTGCATTTAGATTGCCCCTCAGTTTGGTCATGTCATACCAACGTTTTAGGTTTTGGGTATTTGCAGGAAAGAGATGGTTATTTGCAAAAAATATTTTATGTAAAAACTTTTGGAATTTCAAAGTTATTCCAAGCATAAAACCATTTTGATGTTTATTTGACCAGCTTGTTCTTGAAAGGATTCAAGTGATCTCATTGTCAGGTATTATGTTAATTTGACAAGAATGTGAAATGATATTTGCAAGTCTCGCACGCTTGTGAGAATTGTTTTAAATGAAAAAGCACGGCTTATCAATTCGGATAACTCATACTTGGTCAAAAAATGCTTTTTATTTATTTATTTTTACTAAGGATCACTTAACGCTTACTCTTAGAACTTCACTTATCCCTTATGATCGATTTGCACAAAGACCTAGCATGCCCCTAGTGTTAGCTTTGACCTTGACATGCCCCCCGGTATTTGTTTGGGCTTCTTAGGTTGAGTTTTAGTGCTACCAAAATGTTGAATTGACTTGCTATAGTATACCCAAACCCTTTTATGTTCATGCCTCCCAGCTTTCTTCGGGCGTCACTTGTCGTCGAGGACTGTTTTGTAAATAATTTTTATTTCTCATTTTCTATCATTTATTTGCTCATCTAAAAGACTAGTCTTATTATGAGATCACCTTTCAATGAAATCCTTTGAATTTCCAGAACACATTAAACAAACATCAAATTGGCATCCACTTTTATACTAGACTTTGATTTGCCAAAATTCTTCATGAAATCATGGGGTCATGCAAATATAGGGAAGAGAGGATGCACCAAGAATTCATAGCCAAATTTCAATTACATTGTATTATGAGTAATGCGTTAGGCATAATATTTCTTCACAATATCAGAGTTTACAGGCCTAGACAGATCTTCTCCATCCATGCTAGTTAAGATTAAAGCTCCTCCCGAAAAAGCTTTCTTCACCACATATGGCCCCTCATAGTTAGGCGTCCATTTACCTTGTTCTTCTCCTAATGACATCTTCTTTAATACCAGGTCTCCTTCTTTAAACACCCTTGGCCGGACTCTTTTGTTGTAAGCTTTTGCTATCCTGCCTTGATACAATTGGTGATGGCAAATAGCTGCTAGTCTTTTTTCATCGACTAAGTTTAATTGCTCAAATCTCAACTTTGCCCATTCTGATTCTTCTAACTCTGCATCTTTCAAGATCCTCAGTGATGGAATCTCTACTTCTAAAGGGGTGACTGCTTCCATTCCATATACCAAAGCATATGGGGTTGCTCTTGTGGATGTTCTAACGATGAGTGCGATATGCGTCGCGAGCATATGGGAGCATTTCGTGCCAATCTCTGTAAGTGGCGACCATCTTACGGATGATTTTCTTAAGGTTCTTGTTAGTTGCTTCAATCTGCTCCGTTCATTTTTGGTCTATAAGGAGAAGAATTGTGATGTTTAATCTTCCACTTAGTGCAAAGTTCGACCATCAATTTTCCATTGAAATTACGAGCATTATCGGTTATCAATCTCGCGGGTAGACCATAGCGACGGATCGAGGTCTCTTCGATAAACTTCTTAACAACCTTTTGCGTCACCTGGGCATACGAATTGGCTTCCACCCATTTAGTAAAGTAATCAATTGCCACGGAATGAACCTATGTCCGATTCTTGGCCTTCGGGTTAATTGGTCCTATGACATCTAATCCCCACATGTTGAATGGCCATGGTGAAATCATGTTGAATAAAGGCTTTGGAGGTGCATTTATCTTATCACTATAAATTTGACATTTATGACATTTCCTAACGTATGCCACGCTGATCCCTTTCCATGGTCAACCAAAAATATCCCGATCTTTGTATTTGTTTTGCCATCGTATGGCCATTGGCGTGGGTAGAGCAAACTCCCTCATGAACTTCCTCCAAAGCTTGCTTGATTTCTTTCTCATCTAAACATCTGAGTAAGGTGCCATCAAATGATCTTCTGTATAGGATTTCACCATCCAAATAAAAATTTGCGGCCATCCTTCTTAAAGTCTCTTTATCTGTTTTAGAGGCCTCAATGGGGTATTCCCGTTGTTGGATGAATTTCTTGATATCATCATACCATGGCCTTTACGTCTAGCGACTCTTCGAGCGTGCAACAATGGGCTTGACGATTTCGAACCTTAATATCGACTGGGTGGATCTTTTCTTTGGCAACAATTTGTACCATTGAAGCCAAAGTTGCCAGAGCATCGGCGAACTGATTTTTTTCCCTGCTCATATGAGTGAATTTAACCTCCTCGAATTCACTAGCCAATTTTACAAGATAGTTCTGGTAGAGTTTCAACTTTTCATCTTTAGTTTGCCATTCTCCTTTTACTTGGCAAATGATCAGCATGGAATCCCCAAAAACCTCAAGTTTCTTAATTTTTAGTTCTAAAGCAGCCTCTAGACCAATGATGCAAGCTTCATATTCAGCCGTGTTATTGGTGCACTCGAATTGTAACCTTGTTGAAAAAGGATATTGTTTCCCATCTGGGGAAATTATGGTTGCTCCACCCCATTTCTGATCGTTCTTGCCCCATCGAAATAAAGTGTCCACCATTCACTTGCCTCGCTGTCATCCTTGACTACCAAGATGTCTTCATCAGGAAGGTCAAAGTCTAAAGGCTCATAATCTTCCACGGCATGATCTGCGAGATGATCAGCGATTACACTCCCCTTTACAGCTTTTCTTGTCATAAAAACAATGTCGTACTCTGCTAACAGCACTTGCCACCTCGCTATCCTACTTGATAGATATGGCTTCTCACAGATATACTTAAGCGGATCTAGCTTGGAAATTAGCCATGTTGTGTAATACAACATATATTGCCTGAGCCTTTTCGTACTCCATACTAAAGCACAACATAATTTCTCAATTCACGGTGTATCACGGACTCGCACTCGTTAAACTTTTTACTCAAGTAATATATAGCTTGCTCCTTTCTTCCAGATTCATCATGTTGTCCCAACACATGACCCATAGCATGTTTACTGTATTATTAAGTATAATATTAATGGTTTCCACTGGCATTGGGGGTACTAACAGCGGAGGATTTTGTAAATACACCTTTATCTTATTGAAAGCTTCTTGGCGAGTCATCATCCCATATTCGAGGATTTTTCTTCGAAGTAAGCGAAAAATTGGTTCACATGTTACTGATTAGCCGGGATATGAAGCGTGCTATGTAATTCAAGCGTCCAAGAAAACTCCTCACTTCCTTTTCAGTCTTAGGTCTTGACATTTCTTGGATGGCTTTGGCTTTATCTGGATCAATTTCTATTCCTCGGTTGCTTACAATAAAGCGGAGTAGTTTTCCTGTTTTTACTCCAAATGAGCATTTGGTCGGGTTCGATTTTAAGCGGTATTTCCATAATCTCTCAAATAGCTTCCTCAATATCCGCACATGGTGTTCCTCGATTGTAGATTGAGCGAGTATATCATATACCTAAACCTCAACTTCCTGATGCATCATGTCATGGAATAACGCGACCATTGCTCGTTGATACGTTGCCCCAGCATTCTTTAAACCGCATGGCATCACCTTATAGCGAAAAGTACCCCAAGGTGTGACAAGCGTGGTTTTCTCTTTGTCCTCTTACGCCATCTGATTTGGTTGTAACCGAGAAAAACCATCCATAAGCGAATAGGTAGCATTCTTGGCAGCGTTATCCACCAAAACATCTATATGAGGCAATGGAAAATCATCTTTTGGGCTTGCTTTGTTCAAATCTCTATAGTCCACGCAGACTCGGATCTTCCCATCCTTTTTTGGGACTACAACAATATTGGCTACCACGAGGATAGTGAGCGACATCTAGAAACCACTGCATCCCATTGTTTTTGTATCTCTGCTTTCACCTTCAAGAGCATGTCAGTCGCATTCTCCTTGTTTTTGCTTGGTGGTATACTTCCTTCTTTTAAAGGGATTTTGTGTACCACGATATCGAGTATCTAAGCCAGGGCATCTCTGCATAAGACCAAGCGAAAACATCTGTATACTCACACAAAGAGAAATTAACTCTTTCCTTTCCTTAGTTGTTATAAAGTACCAGATCTTTAGCTCCTTTTCTCTCTGTTGAGTTCCCAGGTCAATGGTCTCAAGCTCCTCGCTAAAAGGTTTCCAAGTCTCTTTGGAATTTTCCATTAACTTAGTAAATTCCTCTATATCTTCTTCTGCCCACTCCTCATCATCCAGTGTAGTGATATTATTGGAATTTGACCAATTATTCTTAGTGCAATAGTTTTGTGAGTGGTTGAGATTTTCAAAACTCCTGAAAGTGTAATGTGCATTTGTGTAAGAGTAATTATTTGCAAACAAAATGCCATAGATAAAAATGCATGATCTCATATTAAAAAAAAGTGCTCATTTGACAAGGTAAGAATTTGCAGCATCATGAGCTAGATTACTGCTATGATAGAAATAAAAACAAATATTCATGACCAAACAAGGACAATTACTTTTTGAAACAACATGAGCGGGCTCCATCTTCGAGTTACGGAACACTTCTCCTTGACTAATTTTAGCACGAAGGTCTTTGCGGAGAGGGCATCAATGTTGTGGATGGAGAGGCTGCGGAAATCGGTTTCTTCCTCCTGAAATTCAAGAGTGCCGAGCCAAAGATCTTTCATCCTTGCTTTGATTATTTACTGTTGGTGTGGAAGGATTCTTGAAGTGGCGGAATGGCAAGTTCCTCCTCTCTTGATTCTCTCCCTTCTATTTTTGCCAACCTGGCCTCCCTCCTAATTTGTGCAACCGGCTTGAAATCTTTTTCTTTGGCTTATATCCAAGCCCGAACCTCCGATCATTACATTTCAATTTCATTATGTCTACTCGCCTGGCATAAGATCAAAGCGAAAGGGACTTTGCCTGTAAGAAGCATCTGGCGACCATCTTTGCGACTCACGGAATTCTCGGCTCTTTCAAAGTGGCACCTTCGAGGATCCATTACGTGTTTACCACTTCAAAAGCATGGGCGTTCCCATCTTCACAAGCAACGGTTTCAACAAATGAGTACGACTACGTTTTTAACCATAGATATGGTTTCTTCGACTTTCTTGTGATCAACATCCGTTTGCGATATATTTTAAGCATTGGTGTAATGAAGAGAGTCACGCCTCTGCGCATGAATCCATGGCCTACCTAGCAATAGGCTATAAGATGGATGAATGTCCATTACTTGCGGCGTCACCAAAAATATTTGTGGTCCTATACCCAACTCCACCTCGATAGTCCCCACGATCGGCCTTGGTGACCCATCATACGCTCTTGCCATCATGGTGCTAGGTTTCATATGTGATTCATCAATAGGCATTTCTCTCGACATATGCTTCGGCAAAACATTAAGAAGCGAGCCATTATCAATTAATACTTTCCCAATCAAGACATCCTTGCATTGTATTGTGATGTATAATGGCTTATTATGCCCTGTGCCATCGGGACCTATTTCATCATCGAGAAAAGTACACATAGTTTGAGGCTTGTATTCTCCTACTAAATTTTCCATAGCAGATTGGGTTGATGTCTTGGGGTACATAGGCCTCATTTAGCACTTTTACAACGCCTTGCGGTGAGATTCGAACTCAAAATCAAGGAAAACAATGATATTTTAGCGAGGGCTTTCTTGAGTTGCTCCACAATACTATACTCGCTATGTTTCATCAACTTCAAAAATTCATTGGTTTCCTCTTACATCACGAGGTTTGTTTGTTTCTTTAGGCACATCAACCACTCCTTTATTCCTCTTTAACTCCTGCAGGGTAAAACATCTACCACTTGAGTCAATCCCCAACTTACGGTAGAAGGACAAATGGTTGTCTTATAGTTTGAGATGAATGCCCGTAGTTGTAAGGCATGGCATTATAATCTTTTTTAGGGGGAATGGAGGGTTTGGACAAAACTAACCTAGGTAACCCTTCAGAGTGAGCCGAACCCTACATAAATCCTTATGCGATATCTACTATTACGACCACTTTATCCTCCAGTCATTTCCTCTAAGCGAAGCAAACCTCTTTTTATCATTTGCACCACATTTTTATAGAAGCCTGGACATTGACTAACGAGGTGACCCTCACAGTTCACGATGTTGACAACATATTATGTCATCATACTTTGCCTTTGTCAACATCGATAAACCCCTTCCATTGACACTTTTAAACTCTTTGGATGCTCAACTTCCAACATATTCAGCGATCCACTTGCACGAAGCATGACCAGGTAATGGATTGGTGCTACGTTCGGGGACTCGTCAAATGTTACCCATCCAGCTTTTAGCAATTGCAAGAGCTTCCTTTTGAATGCAGTGCATGTATGGATGCCATGTCCTGACGTGGTATTCACAGGTGAGATCTGGTCTATACCAACTAGGGTAAGGTGGTTGCATAGGTATCAGAGGTACAGGGACCACTAGCCCAATGCTTAACAATTTTTGGTACATTTTATCTAAAGGTAAAGGTAGTGGAGGCAATTGTTCTTGAATTCTTGGGTGGTTTGTTTTGGAAAACTCTCCATTTGGTTTTTGATACGTGTTCGACTTGATCTCCAGGCCTTTTGGTAGGGTATGGGGTTTTGAAGTTAACGTTGGTAATTTGGGATGACGGATTGCTATATTTTTGAAATTGGGTGCTCTTTCCTCTATAACTGGTCTCAATATGATCTATCTCTCTCTTCTTTCCAACGAAACCCTTTTTCTCCATTGGTGACGAGATCCTTCCACTCTTAATCCCTTGCTCTATCCGTTACGCCTACAGCTACTGACATCGAGTGAGCTCTTGGCCGAGCTGCCCATCACATGTTCATAAAAGGGCTTTCGCGTGTTGGCAAATAGAGTGACCATCTCCCTATCCAAAGGGAGGGTGCACTTAGGCGACTAAGTCTCTCCACCTTTGGGCGTATTCTCTTATACTTTCCTTTTACGCTTTCTCCAAGCTTGATAGGTTTGGTCTGTCGAGGCGATATCCATATTATACTTGTATTGTTTAATAAAGGCATCCACTAGGTCTTTCCAAGCTGCGAATTCTTGTGTTGTCGAGTCTCATATACCAACTTAACGCCGGCCCATTCAAGCTGTCTTGGAAGAAATGCATTAGCAACTTTTCATCATGCACCACTTCAGCCATTTTATTACAATATGATTTTAAATGGGTGACAGGGCATTGTGTCCCTGCGTATTTGATGAAATCCGGAACACGGAATTTCTTGGGGACTACCACATTTGGAACCAAGCACATTTCCACCGCTTTCACCGGATCATACAAATCTACTCCTTCAATGGCTCTTATCCTAGCTTCTAATACTGCCATCTTATCATGATCTGTATTATCCGATAATTGCATTTTATGAGATTCATTTACAAATGCTTCCACCAATGGTACCGGAATTGGGGTTGGGGCTGCCGATGTACTAGCTGCGAGGATGTTGTAGGGGATCTGAATTCTTTCCCTGTCACCTCGTCGGGGTTGTTTGTCATTTGCGTGAGGCCTATTCGAAGGACCTTCTCCTGAAGCGTTTCTCAATGATTGCTCGAGTAGACTAGTAAGACGGGCTACGCTTTCTTTCAAGGCGTTTAGCTCTCCTTGAAAATGGGTGTCTTGGCGCGCGCGCTCATCATTCTCCATGTTTCTTTGTCGGAGCCGAGTATTGTGGATTCTGGGAGGTGAAGTTCTTCGGGGACCTATGTTTTGACCTGAAGGTATATGCATGTTATTTATGAACGATGAATGTATGCATGAAAAAAAAAAAAAAAAAAAAAAAAAAAAAAACCAATCCATGATTTCCTTGCCGGGTAAGATCCAAAGTCTGATGCCTGAGGAGAATCTTGTTCGAATATTCAGATCAATTGAATTGTACAAAAACAAAAGGCGGACCTTGTCCTTTTCAAAAAACTAGAGCATTTACTCAAATGCTACCCCCCTGTTGGCTACCAACCTAACAAAACATGAAAGTTCATCCAAGTATGCTTCATATCTACGAGCACTCCCACCAATTCTAGTAGCCTTTACACGTATCTCATCTGCTTTTCTAGCTACCATGTCAATTAGCTTATCTGTTTGTTCTATTTTATGATGGAGTACAATATTATCCTGACGCAAAGTTTCATTGTTTGCCACCAATGAGTCATTATTTTTCTCTAATATCAGAGCCATTTTCTCAAGCTGTTGGGTTTGATCCTTAGCCTCTTGTAACCCTGCGTCAAACCTTGTTGTCTCAGAATTCAGCTGGGTTTCAATTTCTGTGGTGCATTCTTGCCATTCCCTGCATTGTTCTTGTGTTGACTTCAGTTATTCCTCCGGGCTTCTAGTTCAGCTTGTAGGGTGGAGACACGATCTCTTAAGCCATTAGCTAGGATTAAGTATCTTTTCACATCAGACTCTGTTGCCCTTCTTACCTCAAACTCATTTTCTGTCTGAGTTTTATACTGGGCTTTTATCTCTTTTTCTTCTTCGAAGACAAGACCAGCCACCCTTCCTTTCTCCTTCTCAGTTTCTCATTTCATCTTGTAGTGATCTCTTTCCTTTTTTAATGATGCTACCACTTCTTGGCATTCACGCTCCGTATTGTTAGAGGCAGTTTTTAAAACTACCAATTCTTTCTCTATTGCCTCATACTTGCTTGCTAGGATATTATACCTGGAATACATTTCTTGAGTATTTCTTTGTGTCAACTTATTAATCTACTCTTCTTTTCCTTGCAATTGTTGATCCAGAGAAAACCTCAGCTGCCTTTCTTCCAGTAGTTGCTTCTCGAGGAAATTTTGACAACTTTTGCTATTGTTGAACTCAACCCTTAGCGTCTCCAAGTCTTCCTGGGCATACTTCTTATCAGTTTTCCTTCTTTTAACTCTCGCAACCTCAGGTATCTTATCTTGCATCAGGTTTTGTCTTACTGCATTCTGGGGTGCCTCATAACTTCTCCAAGCTAAGTAATTAGGACTAACAAAAGACTTTTTGGGTGAGGCCCTGTGCCCACTAAAACAGGCTGCCCCCAATCACTTTTGATAACCTCGAGTTCAGCCAATGAATTGACTTCTCTGAACGAACCTATGCATTAAGCTAGCCCTTTAGTTCTTGGCACATCTTGGACTTCCCGAATTGCCGAGTTACTAGAGAGGGCAATAGCCGATGTAACCCGTTGGGCCAATTAACGGGACCCATGCTTTACTACCGCAACTCATTAGATAAAGCTGAATTTGCACACCCAAGGGGCCTTCCATCTGAATTTGCTTTCGGGGAGTGCTCGATATTTTTCTACCCAAGCTTTCTCATCCAAGTCCTTCCATTCTTCACTAAGGACCAAACCAAGAGGCCTCATGTTAAACCACCAAAAATTATTGAAAACTTCTCTTGGTGTTTCCGGATGGCTAACAATCCACATGAATAAAGAGTAATACAACATCGCATTGCTCCTTTCCCACGCAACCTGCAATGGTTCAAAGATAGAAAAGTATCGGCCAATATAGGCTGCGGTGGGGTTATTTCTTCTCAGCTCGTATTCAACAAAAACACTAGTTGCCTCCATGCTAATAATCCCGACTGACCTCAGGCGGAACAATACTAAACCGAAAATAGCAAAGGCCACTAATCGACACCCTTCTTCTCCCGACTTCCTTTTATCTTCGCTTGTTTTCAATTTGCTCTCAATTGCTTTCCATTTGAAACCTCCAGGAAGATGTCATGTCTTGGTCCACTTGATCCAAGTGTAAAAGCTTAGCGACCTCTTGGATCTGTATCCTCAATTTTTGCTGAAATAAACTTTGTGAGGATCATGAGGAAAACTAAGGATTTGAGCATACTCTTCTATGGTAGGGGTCATGTCGATGTTTCCAAAAGTAAAACATCGGTAATTAGGATTCCAGAAGTGCATGAGGGCTTTAACGGCTGATATCTGTATTGGGATTTTCATTAGATGAGCGATTCTTCCATATCTGGCTTCAAACAACACCTCATCTACACACTCCAGGATGGGCTTAAGCCTTCTCATATTTTCGGTAGAGCAGTGGATTTTGGTCATGAGCGGTAATTCATTGATTCTACCCCTCGAACAATCTCCCTCAGTTAATTGCTTCATCTCAGATCTTTCCCCGTATGCCGAAAAGGTCAAGGAAACCATGGTCTTGGATTGATAATTTCTGCAAATTTTCTGAAGAAAAATGAAATGAATAATTGGAAAGTTTGCGTCCTAGATTTTAAGTCATTACATGGAGATAAGCTTTCTATCTGGTCTTAAAGGTCTATGAACTGCCCAGTGACTACCTTGCGTGAAGGTAGTATAGGGGTTTACGAGAAATGGTTGGGGCACAGTATGACCGCCATTATCAAGTAAACACTCAGGTCATAGTTGGATGTTTCACGAATCTGAACCCCGACTGAAAGTCATAGGGCAGACCGCTAGTCCCCACCTAACTTAAAAATTAGGTTTACTTCGGAATTTTAAAATGCATGATTCAAATCAAATGATATACATGAACTCAAATTAAAATGCATGCTAAAGCAGTAAAAATGCATGTAAAAATAAACTATAAAACAATCAAACAACCAAAGCTCAGTCCAACATAGTGTCCCCAGTGGAGTCGCCATCTGTCGCGACGGCGATTTTTGGTGACGCGCTTCACGCCCCGCGATCACCCCGGGGTTCGGGGAAACAACGGTGCGCGGTAAAATGTGGGATTATTTTTATAATCGTAAAATATCGGGAGTCGCCACCTAGTATTAAGGTCACTAGGAACCTATTGGTCTGCGAGAGTCTAGGGTAAGGGGACTTGTTGTGCAAGGGGAAGATGCGTCACCCCCGGTGCACTCTACCTAAGGTAAACTGCATTGTTGTTTGATTTTTATCTTTAAAAAATTCATTGCATTTTGAAAACCACTTTTTATTTGCGGGCGTATTTTACAATGTAAATCTACACCCTGGCAAAAATTCTTTTTATATCTACGGGCGTACTTTACAGTGTAAATTTACACCCTAATAGATAAAACAAAAATACTTAAGATTATATTTTTTATCCTTGGGTGTACTTTACAATGTAAATTTACACCTTAATAGATAAAAAATATTTTAAATTGTACACATTTTATCCATGGATGTACTTTACAATGTAAATTTACACCCTAATAGATAAAACAAAAATATTTAAAATTATTTTTGACATTTTGGCCAAATTCCATCGGATAATCATAAACCGGTTACGATATCCAATTTTAGTTTCAAAATATGAGAAAGATGCAACATAATTTTTTTATGAAAAAATATATATGAAAAAGTCATGAAATTTGGCCGTATGCATAAAAACAAATACATTTTTATATTTTTTGAAATTTTTTTTATAAAAAAAGAATGTATATTTTTTTTAAAGTAAGAAAAATATTTTATTATTTTTATCTTTTATTTTCATTTTTATTTTTTATATTTTATATTTATTTTTATATCTTATATTTATTTATTTTTTTATATTTTATTTATATTTTTGGGTGAATTGGACTACCGACTCACTCTTCAATCTGAGTGAAAGCCCGATCCATCTTGATCAGGTGTCGGCCCGGATGGTTTAGGACTGGTTGAAGCCCAGCCCATCTCAGCTGGATCGACGACCAGGGAAGCTGGATCGGGCTTCGGCCTGGGGGAAGTGGACTGGGCTTCGGCCCGTCCGGGGAACTGGGCTGGACTTGAGGAGGATGGGGCTGGGCCGAAATGATGGCCCAGCATGTGTTTGGGCCAGGCACAAAAGCCCGGCCCAAGACACTTAAACCCGGCCCAGCATGAACAGTGGGACGATTACGTCCCACTGCATGCAGGCGCGAGGTTGAAGACGAGGAACGATAAAAATGAAGTGCGACGAGAGGCTCACCTGAAGGTATGGTCGGTAGTTGGGGTCGAGGTGGTTGTCGTGGTGGTCGTTTCACCGTCAGCGGTGGTACTGTGGTGGCCGGAGGAAGCCTTTGAAGTTCGGCACTGTTGGTGCGGCGTTGAGTGTCGCTGCTTGCTTCTTTCCTCAGAGGATGGGGATGAGTTCCTGGCGTCGAGGAAGATTTCTGTGATTACAAAGGTGCCGTTGGGTGACTGAGCTGAGTGGCCGAGTTGTTGGCGAGTGAGAGAGAACGAAGCTTCGGTCTTGGAGAGAGAGAGCAAACGTGACCGAGGGAAAGAAAGAGAGGCTAATGCCTCTGGTTTCAGTGAGAGAGAGGCGCGACCGAGGGAGGGAAAGAGAGGCTAATGCCTCTGGTTTCAGTGAGAGAGAGGCGCGAACGATGGGTTGTTTCAAGAGAGAGAGAGGCGTGACCGATGAGTTGTTTCAAGAGAGAGAGACAAACCGAACCGAGAGGGAGAAGGAAAATTAAGCAGAGGAGAGAAAATAGAAACTAAGGCCCGAGGACTAAATTGGAGGATAAACCGAAGTGAAGTTTTCGAATTCAGTTCAGTCCCCTCTTTTCCCGTTTTTCTTACGTGTCCTTGTTACGTAAATGCCTTAGGTTTATATAAGCGATGATACAACGGTAACTCGTTGTAATTGGAACTTTCGGTTCCTTAATTTGCGGAGGTGGGAGAAATAATGGCCGGCAAAAGATGTTTTGTGAGTGGACGGTGACTTATTACTCTTGGGATGCAAAATACACTTTGGTCCCTCATCTTATAATTCATTTAATTGCACCCTCAATTGAACTTAAATTTATGATTTGTGCAATTATGTCCCCGTAAAAAAAATTCGAAGTTACCCTTAAATTTTGCGCTCCTTTTAAATTGGTCCTTGACTTCCAATTTATGTTATTTGACCCACAATTGACCATTAAACTCTCAATTGTTTCCAATTAGACCCCCGATTTTGCATAATTGCCTCAAAAAAATTCAATTTGGCCGCCGAAAATTCCCAACTTCTCGATTGAACCCAATTTAACTTCCAGCACCTGATTTTTCACTAATTAAGCCCTTAATAAAATTAATTTGACCAACTTAAAGTATAATTAAGTCCTTGCACTTAATTAAATCCTTTAATTGGATCCTTAATTAATTCCCAAACATAATTATATTTAAAATTGGTCGACGATTAAATCAAATTGACCCATAAAATATAATTATATCCCTTGACTTAATTTTTTATATACAGATTTATCCGATGATAAATTATTTTGCCTTAAATCTGTATTTTCTCTATTTTGGGGACAAAAGAGATATGATTGCACCTACAGAAACAACCAAAATTTGCACATTGATTTCTCCAACAAACCCCGACCTCTTTTACTTTATTTTTGTTATTTTTCGATATATCTTGGGGAGTCACCCAAAAAATTGGGTGATGACATGACTATTGGATGCCAATGGGAGAGAGGCCGGTAGATTTGCTCCCTCATCGGACCCTTGCTACAACTAGCCTCCCATGGAATGCACGGATAACTGACATCATAGTGGTAGGAAGGTGGAATTTCAATGGAAATGATAGATGTCATCAGGCTCTATGGAGCAAAATCATCTTCCAGCCTAGGATAATGCAAGAGGATTCGGTGGTTTGGCAAGCCAATAGTATGGGGAAGTTCACAGTTAACTCGGCATGGCATATGCTAAGGGCTAGCAGACCTAAAAGTAAGCTAAGCCACCTTCTTTGGCATCCTCTCCATGTGCCCAGACACTCCTTCATCTTGTGGCTGGCAATGCGAGGGAGACTAAGGATGATGGATAGACTTCACAATGAGGGTATGGTGGACAGAATTTGTAAGCTATGCAATCAAGAAATCGAGACACATGATCATTTGTTCTTCTTCTGTGGGTTTGCAGCTCAAGTGTGGCGGACGATTGCTAGCAGGTCTCGCACCTATTGGCCTCAGCTCCAATGGCAATAGTTATTGGAATGGATAGCTCAGAGGTATAAAAACAGGCGATCGATTAGCAACTTGATAGGCCCCTCTATTTTGGCCACTACGGTTTACCACTTGTGGCAGGAAAGAAACAGGAGAATATTTCAACATCGATTCCAGGAGGCCATCAACATAAGTGGGGACATTTATCACAACATTCGTGACAACCTTGCTAACCACCCAAACCGGGTTGATTTGCCTGCGCAAGTCAGGATTGTCTGGAATATCGGGGCTGAATGAAGCTTCAGAGATTGGAAGGAAGGAATTAGCAAGGAGGTTTCGTCTTGCTCGGGATTGTTTTTTTTCTATGTAGTGATTAGGAAGGGCCCTTACGGTTAAGGCTCTCCAACCAGGTTTTTTGGTAAGGTTCTAGGCCATGTGGGCTAATCCTTATCGTTGTCTTCTTGTTTTAGATTTGATTAAACCTAGTTTCCGTAGGGCTCCAGGCCTTGTTGGCTAGCTTCTCAACTAGATTTGTTTTAGCCCATTTGGGGTCTTTTTGAATTTTACACAGAGAGGGTAGAGGGTTGTCTCTTCTCTCTTGCTTTCGGGCTATTGCAGCCTATTGTTCATGTACATCCATTTCTTCTATATACCTTTGAATTTATTCAAAAAAAAAATCTTTTTTATCTTTAGGTGTACTTTACAATGTAAATTTACATTCTAATAGAAAAAAATATTTATAATTATTTTTTCTATTTTGGCCAAATTCCAATGGATAATCATAAACCGGTTACGATATCCAATTTTCGTTTCAAAATATGAGAAAGATGCAATATATTTTTTACAAAAAATATGTATGGAAAAATAATAGAATTTAGCCGTATGTACAAAATCAAATACATTTTTGTATTTTTGACTTTTTTGTAATAATAATAGTAGTAAAAATATTTTTTTGTCAATTTTTATTTTGTATTTTGTATTTTATTTCTGGGCTAGGCTGTCAGCCACAGTGGGCCGACAACTTACCTTGAATGGGCTACAAGCCTAAAGTGTTTTGGGTCAGGCTTCCAGTCCTCGCGGGGTGGAAGCCCACACTTATTTGGGTTGACTTCCAGTTCTCTTCTGCTAGAAGCTCAAATAGTGTTGGGTTGGGCTTCCAATCATCACGGGCTGGAAGCCCAAACACTCTTCAGCTAGTCTTCCAGTTTATGGGTCGGACGCGAAGCCCGACCCATCTCAACCCAGCCCACATGATCAATGGAACGCAAATCGTGTCCCACTACTCATGCAGGGATGAAGAAGACGATGAACAGTGTTTTGCGACTGTGACGAAAGGCACACCTATTAGTACCGTTTGGTAGAGGGGGTCGAGGTGATGATTCATGTCATGGTGGCGCCGTCAATGGTGGCCGAAAGCTGACTGACCAGCTAGTTATTGCTGCTGGTGCTCTCGCCGGAGCTGGAGAAGAAGCTAGAACTGATGGTGGTCGCGGTGAGCTTCAGGCGGTGATGAGGGTCGTAATAGATGGTCAAGCAATCGTTAATGGTGGAGAGAGAGAGGCGCCAATGTGACTTTTTTTTAGAGAGAGACGGGAGGCCAGCAAACCAAGAGAGAGCTGAGGTAGAGGAAGATGAAGGTGATGATATTATTTTGTGTGATATTTCCTTGTTCTTCTTTTCCAAAACTTCTACAACTTTTCCCAGAATTGTTCTCATTTTTTTCTTCCTCTCTACGTAAATTTTCTGGTTCTCCACTTTGTTTTTGATTTTTTTCTCCTTAGTTATTCTTGGGTCTTCTCTTTTTTTCTCTCTTCTCCCCCCCATCTCTGCATGAAATCTATTTTCCTCTTTCTTTCGTTATTTACAGGGGCAGAGGCAACTCTCATGCAAATGAGGTTACTGCCTCTGCCTCCTCTGCAAAGAATTTGAAGAGGCTCTGAATTTCCAGAGCCTCTGCAAATTCTTTTTAGAGGCAGTGTGCTCTACACTGTTTGGCTTCGCAATTTGGTCCTTCAATTGTTTGATTATTTCAATTGCACCCCCAATTAGTTTTGAACTTTTAATTTTATGCAATAGTATTCCCGTCAAAATTTCAACAGCAACCTTAAATGCTGCACTTTTTTTATTTTGGTCTCTGGTTTTCGATTTGCGCAATTTACCCCTTAATTGACCATTGGATTCTCAATTCATTCAATTTGATCCTTGATTTCACATAATTGACTTAAAAATTCAATCGGTCTCCAAAAATTTCATTCTCATCAATTGAGCCAGAATTAAAATCAAGAACTTGGTTTCTCATTGACTAAGCCCTTAATAAAATTAATTTGACCAATTTAAAGTATAATTAAGTCCTTGCACTTAATTAAATCCTTCAATTGAATCCCGATCATAATTAAACTTTAAATTGGTCAACCCATAAAAATATAATTATGTCATTCAACTTAATTTTTACACAGATTTATCCAATGATAAATTAGTTTTGCCTTAAATCTGTATTTTCCTCTATTTTTAAAACAAAGAGATATGATTGAATTTGCGAAAGCAACCAAAATTTTCATATTGATTTTTTTCTACCCACGTTGGCTCCTTTTATTTTATTTTTGTCCTTTTATTTTATTTTTTTTCCTATTTTCCTATTGATTTTTTTCTACCCACGCTAGCTTCTTTTATTTTATTCTTTTCCTTTTATTTTATTTTGGGGAGTAACCCAAAAATTGGGTTACGACATGTGCCATTATATATAGATAGATAGATAGATAGAGAGAGAGAGAGAGATCTGATTTAATTAGAATACCCATTTTGTGATAAACTAAATAGCCCGCTCTCATTATTCTAAATAGTCTTCTAATTATTTTAGACAAAATAATCTTTCTGAACAAATCAATGTCATCCACTATTTTGAATTATTATCAATTTAAAGGAATGGCATAGAATTTGGGTGAAACCTATAATCTTCTAATTTATTACAGGATAAGTTTTATTTAATAATAGATACAGTCATCTTGAGGTAATAATCAATGAAAACATTACCTCTGCATATAGATTTGATCGAGAGTCCATAAAAATGGGGAAAAGAGCCCTTGCATATTGTCATCACCCAATTTTTGGGTGACTCCCCAAAATATAGCAAAAATAAAAAATAAAATAAAAGAGGCCGGGGTTATTAGAAAAATCAATGTTGAATTTTTGGTTGTTTCCGCAAGTACGATTGTATCTCTTTTGTCCCCAGAATAGAGGAAAATACAGATTTAAGGCAAAAATAATTTATCATCGGGTAAATCTGTATAAAAATTAAGTCAAGAGATATAATTATATTTTATGGGTCAATTTGATTATCGTCGGCCAATTTTAAATATAATTATGTTTGGGAATTAATTGAGAGTCCAATTAAAGGATTTAATTAAGTGCAAGGACTTAATTATACTTTAAGTTGGTCAAATTAATTTTATTAAGGGCTTAATCAGTGAAAAATCAAGTTCTTGAATTTAATTTGGGTTCAATCGAGAAGTTGGGAATTTTCGGGGGCTAAATTGAATTTTTTTGAGGCAATTATGCAAAACCAGGGGTCCAATTGGAAACAATTGAGAGTTTAATGGTCAATCGTGGGTCAAGTAGCATAAATTGGAAATCAAGGACCAAAGTAAAAAGGTGCGCAAAATTTAAAGATAATTTTGAATTTTTCACAAGGACATAATTGTACAAAATCATAAATTTAAGTTCAATTGAGGATGCAATTAAAAGAGTTATAAGTTGAGGGACCAAATTGCATTTTTTTATATCTCAAAGTAACACCCATAAGCCGTCGGCCACTATTCCCCGCCACCTGCTGAAAACATGGAGACGAAAGCAGAGCTGGTTACCGTTGCATGAAACCATGAATCAGTGGCTATAATAAAACCAAGACCACGGATAGAAAGACAGGGAGAGACGAGCGGGAAGAACATGGGGAAGAGGAGAACACGGGGAAGTTTTAGGCTGAAAAACTGAGAAAAAAATTTGAAAAGAGAACTGAAAACATGCAGAGGAAACAAGAGATTTATAGTCCTCATCTTCGGCAACAGGCCTTCATCTTCTTCTCCAACGTCGGCAGGGCAACTCCAGCAGCCCTCTCTCTCTTGGTGTGGAAGTGTGGCAGCTCAACCCTCTCTCTCTTTTTTTCCCTCCCGTTTCCAACCACAACAGGCCTTCATTTTCTTCTCCACGCAACAACCCTGTTTCTCTTCCTCTTGGTCTGCAAGTTCTTTTTCTCTCCTCTAGCGTCTTCTTCTCCATTTGACAGCCCCGAAGGTGCAGCTCCTCCCCGGATGGTGCAGCTCCTCTCCCCGACGGCGAAGCAGTTCCTTCTCTCTCATCAAGACAGCAGCCTAGCTATCTCCCTTCTTCTCCAGCGACGAACAAAACAGAAAACAGAGGGTAAACGACAGCAATAGGTCAGCCCTTCTCCCGGGCACCACGGGTTACCATTTTCGACTCCATCACGACCAGAAGAACCACCTCGATCTCCTCTACCCAACGGTATTAACACTTTCTCATTTCATCACACTCGGAAAAAACACAATCTACTGTTCATCTTCCCTTCGCATTTGCATGCAGGGGAAGTGAATTCCCCGCAGGTTCATCGGGTCGGGCTTTGTGCCCAGCCCAATCCATGTCAGCTATCCTGGGCTTCCAGCCCATGAGGCTGGAAGCCTAGTCCGAATAAAAAAAATAAAAAAAAATATTTTCTTTTTTTTAAAAAAAAAACAAAAAACAAAAAAATCATTAAAATTTTTGTTTTCTTACATACGACCAAATTCCATGATTTTTCCATATATATTTTTCGTAAAAAAATTATGTTGCATCTTTCTCATATTTTGAAATGAAAATTGGATATCGTAACCGGTTTATGATTATCCGTTGGTATTTGGCCAAAATATCAAAAATGATTTTAAATATTTTTGTTTTATCTATTAGGGTGTAAATTTACATTGTAAAGTACATCCATGGATAAAAAAAATATATAATTTTAAATATTTTTGTTTTATCTATTACGGTGTAAATTTATACTGTAAAGTACATTCGTAGATAAGAAAAAAGATTTTTTTTACTGCGGTGTAAATTTATATTGTAAAGTACATTCGTAGATAAAAAAGATTTTTACTACGGTGTAAATTTACATTGTAAAGCATACCAGTAGAGCACAAAAAAATTGTTTCTTTGAAAATGCAGTGCGAAATTTTAACTTAGGAAAAACAATCAAACAACAATGCAGCTTACCTTAGGTAGGGTGCACCGGGGGTGATGCGTCTTCCCCTTGCACAACAAGTCCCCTTACCCTAGACTCTCGCAGACCAATAGGTTCCTAGTGACCTTAATACTAGGTGGCGACTCCTAATATTTATAGTCATAAATTTTATGACTATAACACCCCCATATTTTCACCGCGTGCCGTTGTTCCCCCGAATCGCGTCCCAAAGACAGTCGTCGCGACACATATCATGAAATTTGATAGTTGAATCATAGTCTCACAAGCTCTAATCCCTCTTAGAGTCTAATGTCATGAATTCATGTAAGCAGCACTTGAAAAGTTTTGCCGACTGAGACTCTGTTTGTTTCTCGGAATTCACTTTCCAGGAAACCACTTTCCAAACTTTCCTGTGTTTGTTTGTTTTCCAGAAAGTTGGTCAACGGAAAACACTTTCCACTCAAAGAAAAATTTGGTTTGGTTTTCAGGAAAGTTTCCGGAAAATTTGGGCGGAAAACACTTTCCGGAAGTTGTGAAAAATTTAGAAATGTCATTATTTGTTGATTATATCAAATTTGATCCTCAAAATTTTGATTGTTATATATAATTTGTTTTGAATATTTATTTTTCAATTCCATCTCTTAAAATTCAATTTTTATATTAATTTTGGTCCTTATTTTTATAATTGCTATTTTCTTTTTTCTTATCATTTTTTTATTGAAATTTTTTATCTATCAAATTTGGTCCTCATTTTTTTATTGTTACTTATTTTATTTGAAATAATTTATGAAATGTTAATTATTATTATTTTAATTTATTCACCTTTCATTTTTTTAATTTTTTAGATTTGATCTCTATTATTTTGATTATTATTTATTTTATTTGAGATAATTTATGAATTTTTTTTCAATTTCATTCTCATTTAACTTTTTAATTTGTAAGATTTGTTCCTCATTATTTTAATAAACTTGAAAAAAATTATTAATAAATTATTTTACTGATTCA
>CM063588.1:9012896-9228113 GCA_032356905.1 Salix exigua | reverse complement strand
GATGTTATAGAAAATGACTGGAAAATACTTTCCAGTGTTTGTTTGTGTTATGGAAAATGAACTGTAAAATAATTTATTAATAATTTTTTTTTCAAGTTTATTAAAATAATGAGGAACAAATCTTACAAATTAAAAAGTTAAATGAGAATGAAATTGAAAAAAAATTCATAAATTATCTCAAATAAAATAAATAATAATCAAAATAATAGAGATCAAATCTAAAAAATTAAAAAAATGAAAGGTGAATAAATTAAAATAATAATAATTAACATTTCATAAATTATTTCAAATAAAATAAGTAACAATAAAAAAATGAGGACCAAATTTGATAGATAAAAAATTTCAATAAAAAAATGATAAGAAAAAAGAAAATAGCAATTATAAAAATAAGGACCAAAATTAATATAAAAATTGAATTTTAAGAGATGGAATTGAAAAATAAATATTCAAAACAAATTATATATAGCAATCAAAAGTTTGAGGATCAAATTTGATGTAATCAGCAAATAATGACATTTCTAAATTTTTCACAATTTCCGGAAAGTGTTTTCCGCCCAAATTTTTCGGAAAATACTTTCCTGAAAACCAAGCCAGATTTTTCTTTGATTGAAAAGTGTTTTCTGTTGACCAACTTTCTGGAAAATAAACAAACACAGAGAAGTTTGGAAAGTGGTTTACTGGAAAGTGAATTCCGAGAAATAAACAGAGTTTCAGTCGGCAAAACTTTTCAAGTGCTGCTTACATGAATTCATGACATCAGACTCCAAGAGGGGTGCATGGGATTAGAGCTTGTGAGACTATGATTCAACTATCAAATTTCATGATATGTGTCGCGACGACTGTCTTTGGGACGCGATTCGGGGGGACAACTACACGCGGTGAAAATGTGGGGGGTGTTATAGTCGTTAAATATATGACTATAAATATTAGGAGTCGCCACCTAGTATTAAGGTCATTAGGAACCTATTGGTCTCCGAGAGTTTAGGGTAAGGGGACTTGTTATGCAAGGGGAAGACGCATCACCCCCAGTGCACCCTACCTAAAGTAAGCTGCATTGTTGTTTGATTGTTTTTCCTAAGTTAAAATTTTGCACTGCATTTTTCAAAGAAAATTTTTTTTGTGCTCTACTGGTATGCTTTACAATGTAAATTTACACCGTAGTAAAAATCTTTTTTATCTACGGATGTACTTTACAATGTAAATTCACACCGTAGTAAAAATCTTTTTCTTTTTTTTATGAATATACTTTACAATGTAAATTTACACCCTAATAGATAAAACAAAAATATTTAAAATTATATTTTTTTTATCCATGGATGTACTTTACAGTGTAAATTTACACCATAATAGATAAAACAAAAATATTTAAAAATATTTTTGATATTTTGGCCAAATACCAACGGATAATCATAAACCGGTTACGATATCCAATTTTCGTTTTAAAATATGAGAAAGATGCAACATAAATTTTTTACGAAAAATACATATGGAAAAGTCATGGAATCTGACCGTATGCAAGAAAACAAAAATTTTAATGATTTTTTTTTGTTTTTTTTGTAAAAAAAAGAGAAAATATTTTTTTATTTTTTTTATTCGGACTAGGCTTCCAGCCTCATGGGCTGGAAGCCCATGATAGCTGACATGGATGGGGCCGGGCACAAAGCCCGACCCGATGAACCTGCGGGGGAAGTGAATTAAATTCACTTCCCCCGCATGCAATTGCGCAGGGAAGATGAACAGTAGATTTTTTTTTTTTCCGAGTGTGATGAAATGAGAAAGTGTTAATACCGTTGGGTAGAGGAGATCGAGGTGGTTCTTTCGGTCGTGATGGCGTCGAAAATGGTAAACCATGGTGGCCGGGAGGAAGGCTGGAAGGGCTGACCTGTTGCTGCCGTTTACCCTCTGTTTTCTGTTTTGTTCGTCGCCGGAGAAGAAGGGAGATAGCTGGGCTGCTGTCTTGACGAGAGAGAAGGGACTGCTTCGCCGTCGGGGAGAGGAGCTGCACCGTCCGGGGAGGAGCTGCACCTTCGGGGCTGTCAAATGGAGAAGAAGACGCTGGAGGAGAGAAAAAGAACTTGCAGACCGAGAGGAAGAGAAAAAAGGTTGTTGCGTGGAGAAGAAAATGAAGGCCTGTTGTGGCTGGAAACGGGAGGGAAAAAAAAAGAGAGGGTTGAGCTGCCACACTTCCACACCAAGAGAGAGAGGGCTGTCGGAGTTGCCCTGCCGGCGTTGGAGAAGAAAATGAAGGCCTGTTGCCGAAAATGAGGACTATAAAAACTCTTGTTTCCTCTGCATGTTTTCAGTTCTCTTTTCAACTCAGTTTTTCAGCATGAAACTTCCCCGTGTTCTCCTCTTCCCCATGTTCTTCCCGCTCTTCTCCCCCTGTATTTCTGTCCGTGGTCTTGGTTTATATAGCCACTGATTCATGGTTTCATGCAACGGTAACCAGCTCTGCTTTCGGCTCCATGTTTTTAGCAAGTGGCGGGGAATAGTGGCCGGCGGCTTATGGGTGTTACTTTTGAGATATAAAAAATGCAATTTGGTCCCTCAACTTATAACTCTTTTAATTGCATCCTCAATTGAACTTAAATTTATGATTTTGTGCAATTATGTCCTTGGGAAAAATTCAAAGTTATCTTTAAATTTTGCGCACCTTTTTACTTTGGTCCTTGATTTCCAATTTATGCTACTTGACCCCTGATTGACCATTAAACTTTCAATTGTTTCCTGGTTTTGCATAATTGCCTCAAAAAAATTCAATTTAGCCCCCAAAAATTCCCAACTTCTCGATTGAACCCAAATTAAATTCAAGAACTTGATTTTTCACTGATTAAGCCCTTAATAAAATTAATTTGACCAACTTAAAGTATAATTAAGTCCTTGCAGTTAATTAAATCCTTTAATTGGACCCTCAATTAATTCCCAAACATAATTATATTTTAAAATTGGCCGACGATAATCAAATTGACCCATAAAATATAATTATATCTCTTGACTTAATTTTTATACAGATTTACCCGATGATAAATTATTTTTGCCTTAAATCTGTATTTTCCTCTATTTGGGGGACAAAAGAGATACAATTGTACTTGCGGAAACAACCAAAAATTCAACATTGATTTTTCTAACAACCCCGACCTCTTTTATTTTATTTTATTTTTATTTTTGCTATATTTTGGGGAGTCACCCAAAAATTGGGTGATGACAATATGCAAGGGCTCTTTTCCCCATTTTTATGGACTCTCGATCAAATCTATATGCAGAGGTATTGTTTTCATTGATTATTACCTCAAGATGATTGTATCTATTATTAAATAAAACTTATCCCGTAATAAATTAGAAGATTATAGGTTTCACCCAAATTCTATGCCATTCCTTTAAATTGATAATAATTCAAAATAATGGATGACATTGATTTGTTCACAAAGATTATTTTGTCTAAAATAATTAGAAGACTATTTAGAATAATGAGAGTGGGCTATTTAGTTTATCACAAAATGGGTATTCTAATTAAATCAGATCTATCTATCTTTCTATCTATCTATCTATCTATCTATATATAATGGCACATGTCGTAACCCAATTTTTGGGTTACTCTCCAAAATAAAATAAAAGGACAAAAATAAAATAAAAGGAGCCAGCGTGGGTAGAAAATAATCAATATGAAAATAGGACAAAAATAAAATAAAAAGAGCCAGCGTGGGTAGAAAAAAATCAATATGAAATTTTTGGTTGCTTTCGCAAATTCAATCATATCTCTTTGTTTTAAAAATAGAGGAAAATACAGATTTAAGGCAAAATTAATTTATCATTGGATAAATCTGTGTAAAAATTAAGTTGAACGACATAATTATATTTTTATGGGTTGACCAATTTAAAGTTTAATTATGATCGGGATTCAATTGAAGGATTTAATTAAGTGCAAGGACTTAATTATACTTTAAATTGGTCAAATTAATTTTATTAAGGGCTTAGTCAATGAGAAACCAAGTTCTTGATTTTAATTCTGGCTCAATTGATGAGAATAAAATTTTTGGAGACCGATTGAATTTTTAAGTCAATTATGCGAAATCAGGGACCAAATTGAATGAATTGAGAATCCAATGATCAATTAAGGGTTAAATTGCCAAATCGAAAACCAGAGACCAAAATAAAAAAAGCGCAACATTTAAGGTTGTTGTTGAAATTTTGACGGGGATACTATTGTATAAAATTAAAAGTTTAAAACTAATTGGGGATGCAATTAAAATAATCAAACAATTGAAGGACCAAATTGCGAAGCCAAACAGTGTAGAGCACACTGCCTCTAAAAAGAATTTGCAGAGGCTCTGCAAATTCAGAGCCTCTTCAAATTCTTTGCAGAGGAGGCAGAGACAGTAACCTCATTTGCATGAGAGCTGCCTCTGCCCCTGTAGATAACGAAAGAAAGAGGAGAAAAGATTTCATGCAGAGATGGGGGGAGAAGAGAGCAAAAAAGAGAAGACCCGAGAAAAACTAAGGAGAAAAAAATCAAAAACAAAGTGGAGAACCAGAAAATTTACGCAGAGAGGAAGAAAAAAAACGAGAATAATTCTGGGAAAAGTTGCAAAAGTTTTGGAAAAGAAGAACAAGGAAATATCACACAAAATAATATCATCACCTTCATCTCCCTCTACCTCAGCTCTCTCTTAGTTTGCTGGCCTCCCGTCTCTCTCTAAAAAAAAGTCACATTGGCGCCTCTCTCTCTCCACCATTAACGGTTGCTTGACCATCTATTACGACCCTCATCACCGCCTGAAGCTCATTGCGACCACCATCAGTTCTAGCTTCTTCTCCAGCTTCGGCGAGAGCACCAACAACAATAGCTAGCTGGTCAGTCAGCTTCCAACCACCACAGGCCACCATTGACGGAGCGCCACCACGACATGAATCATCACCTCGACCCCCTTTACCAAACGGTACTAATAGGTGTGCCTTTCGTCACAGTCGCAAAACACTGTTCATCGTCTTCTTCATCCCTGCATGAGTAGTAGGACACAATTTGCGTTCCACTGATCATATGGGCTGGGTTGAGATGGGTCGGGCTTCGCGCCCGACCCATAAACTGGAAGACTAGCTGAAGAGTGTTTGGGCTTCCAGCCCGTGATGATTGGAAGCCCAACCCAACACTATTTGAGCTTCTAGCCGAGGAGAACTGGAAGTCAACCCAAATAAGTGTGGGCTTCCACCCCGCGAGGACTGGAAGCCTGGCCCAAAACACTTTGGGCTTGTAGCCCATTCAAGGTAGGTTGTCGGCCCACTGTGGCTGACAGCCTAGCCTAGAAATAAAATACAAAAATAAAAAATAGAAATTGACAAAAAAATATTTTTACTACTATTATTATTACAAAAAAGTCAAAAGTACAAAAATGTATTTGTTTTTGTACATATGGCCAAATTCTATGATTTTTCCATACATATTTTTTTGTAAAAAATATATTGCATCTTTCTCATATTTTGAAATGAAAATTGGATATCGTAACCGGTTTATGATTATCCGTTGGAATTTGGCCAAAATATAAAAAATAATTATAAATATTTTTTTCTATTAGAATGTAAATTTACATTGTAAAGTACACCAAAAGATAAAAAAGATGTTTTTTTTAATAAATTCAAAGGTATATAGAAGAAATGGATGTACATGAACAATAGGCTGCAATAGCCCGAAAGCAAGAGAGAAGAGACAACCCTCTACCCTCTCTATGCAAAAACCAAAAAGACCCCAAATGGGCTAAAACAAATCAAGCTGAGAAGCTGGCCAACAAGGCCTGGAGCCCTACGGAAACTAGGTTTAATCAAATCTAAAACAAGAAGACAACGATAAGGATCGACCTACATGGCCTAGAACCTTACCAAAAAACCTGGTTGGAGAGCCCTAACCGTAAGGGCCCTTCCTAATAACTACATAGAAAAAAAAACAATCCCGAGCAAGACAAAACCTCCTTGTTAATTCCTTCCTTCCGATCTCTGAAGCTTCATTCAGCCCTGATATTCCAGACGGTCCTGACTTGCCCAGGCAAATCAACCCGGTTTGGGTGGTTAGCAAGGTTTGTCACGAATGTTGTGATAAATGTCCCCACTTATGTTGATGGCCTCCTGGAATCGATGTTGAAATATTCTCCTGTTTCTTTCCTGCCACAAGTGGTAAACCGTAGTGGCCATAATAGAGGGGCCTATCAAGTTGCTAATCGATCGCCTTTTTTTATACCTTTGAGCTACCCATTCCAATAACTATTGCCATTGGAGCTGAGGCCAATAGGTGCGAGACCTGCTAGCAATCGTCCACCACACTTGAGCCGCAAACCCACAGAAGAAGAACAAATGATCATGTGTCTCGATTTCTTGATTGCATAGCTTACAAATTCTATCCACCATACCCTCATTGTGAAGTCTATCCATCGTCCTTAGTCTCCCTCGCATTGCCAGCCACAAGATGAAGGAGTGTCTGGGCACATGGAGAGGATGCCAAAGAAGGTGGCTTAGCTTACTTTTAGGTCTGCTAGCCCTTAACATATGCCATGCCGAGTTAACTGTGAACTTCCCCATACTATTGGCTTGCCAAACCACCGAATCCTCTTGCATTATCCTAGGCTGGAAGATGATTTTGCTCCATACAGCCTGATGACATCTATCATTTCCACTGAAATTCCACCTTCCTACCACTATGATGTCAGCTACCCGTGCATTCCATGGGAGGCTAGTTGTAGCAAGGGTCCGATGAGGGAGCAAATCTGTTGGCCTCTCTCCCATTGGCATCCAATAGTCATACCATAAAGAGGTAGTCTTGCCATTTCCTACCCTTGATCTGAAGCTTTCTCTACACATCTCCCTGGCTTGCAAGATCTTTCGCCACGTCCATGATGGGTTGGCCGGAACTGGAATTTGCCAAAAGGATCTATCTTTAATTAAGTGCTTTTTTATCCAAGCAACCCACAAAGATTCCTTATCCGTAAGGATGTTCCATATATGCTTGAGCATGGCAGCCCTGTTCCACATCCCCAAGCTTTTGATGCCTAGACCCCCCTCATCCTTTGGAATACAGACCTCCTTCCAGGCCACTTTAGCTCCCCTTGAGGATAGGGATGCCCCTTTCCAAACAAAGCTCGAGAGAATCCGCTCAATTTGCACAATGGTATAGGCTGGGAGAATAAATTTAGTAGATAAAAAAGATTTTACTATGTTGTAAAATTACATTGTATACTACATCCGTAGAAAAAAAAGATTTTTCCTACGGTGTAAAATTACATTGTAAAGTACATCCGTAGATAAAAAAAACTCGTAATTGTGTTGTAAAATTACACCATAAAGTATAGCTGCTGACACAAAAAAAATGTTTTTTTAAATGCAGTGTAAGAAAAATAAACTTTAAAAAACAATCAAACAACAATGCAGTTTATCTTAGGTAGGGTGCAGCAGGGGTGGTGTGTCTTCCCCTTGCACAACAAGTCCCCTTACCCAAGACTCTCGCAGACCAATAGGTTTCCTAATAACCTTAATATTAGGTGGCGACTCCTAATAATTATAGTTGTAACTTTACGACTATAAAACACACTCTTTTTCACCGCACGTTGTTGTCTTCCCCAAAACCAGGGATGATGGCGGGGCGCAAAGGGCGTAAAAAAATCATCATCGCGACAACACACATGTAATCAAATAGTAAAAACATAGAAATATTATAGCATGCACGTCATTAATATTTTTAAATTAGTATAAGAAGAAAAAACACAATCCTAGCTCTACTAACAACATGTTCAATTAACATATAAAAGAGGTACCTGTTGAAAACCTTAAAATAATAAAGTTTTTTGTTATTATCAATGATGATAGATCATTTAGCTTGAAGGTTTTATTGATTATCTTTTGATGAAACCAAAATATTTGTAATAAGCCTTCTAATAACTTAACACCACCAATTTGCTTAGATGCATTTTTAGATAAGATTTACAAACAAAAAATAATGTAACTTTAGTATTTCTTAGCAAGACAAAACTTAAGCTTTAAATTTAAGAGAAAAATAAGGGTCAAAATAAGAGTAAATGCTCAAAATTGAGGTGACAAAAGGTAGAAAATATTTAAAGAGTTAAACATAAAACTCTTCCAATTATCTATAATTAGCTTTGATTACCTACAATAAAACCATAATAAAACTTGATATTTTTAGTTTTAAAAACTTGCTTATTAGACTTAATCAATGGGTTGGAGAAAATTATTCTTCATTGACTAAACCCATGTCTAAAATTAAAAATTATTTTGTTTATTTTTCTAGCATGTATGAGTTTAAGCCTAAAGCCTATTTCGCTTAGGTAATCTCCCTTTTAAAAGTTTGGTGTCTTTTAGGTATAATTTAACCCTTCACATTCTCATTATTAAACCATTGAAAAAGCTATTTTCTTTTCTATGTGGGATAAAAAAAATTAAAAGGAGTATGGGTTTCACCAAAATACTTTACCAAGAGCTCTTTAAGATCAATTTATCATTCACCTTTGATTCATTTAAATCAATCATGTTAATGTTACATGTTAAAGAGCTTATGTTGAATATTAGATTTCAAATAAGTTATAATCCCAAAAGAATCCTAATTTTAATTCAGCCTTAAATGTGTCAGTTAACCAATTTAAAAATAACTCAAAAATTTATGGAGAGATATTAATTTTATAAACTACTACATCAGGATAAATAACTTTTAGCTTTAAAACTTCTTTAGTGAAATAATATCGAGTGTACTAAGCTAAATAGTGATATCCATGTCTAAAAATATTATCATTTTTTTTAATAAACTAATACAGTAGTATACACGCAGTTCTTTACCTCAAGATTTTCTTTAATTTATTTGTTGTGTTGTTTTTTCCATGAACAACTTTTAAATTCATTATAATGTCTTATAAAATTAAACTTTTTAGCAAAATTCATAAAGAAAAGATATTTCTCACTCATATGGGTGATTTTCATTGATATAAAATTATAAAGAGCTTTATTAACCTTTTATCACGTTTAGATAACACCACTCATATAAAAAACTATAATTTTCAAGTGCTATTGATATGTTATATAAATTATTTTATCGATTAAACCTAGGTCTTGGGACATCTAGTTAACTATGTATGATATGGTTATCATCATAATCATATCATTTCATTTTGAAAGGCTTTAAGCTTATTTTCTTTAATGAACTATACATAAACTTTCTTTATAAACATTTGGTTAGCCTATTAACAATATTTATATTTAACGTTACATAGATCTTATAATGCATACTTATTAGTTTATTCACCTTTCAAAAAGTTGTCAAGTATTGAGAAAATGTCAATCCATTAATTATCCTAGCATTTTTATTCATAGAATAACATTTGCAACCCTCAAATCTTTCATGTCAAACTTGTTAGCTAAATTTATTAGTTTCCATGTATAATTAATTATTTACAGTAGACTAAATTCTACTATTGGTAACTTTTTTACCGTTAATATGAATGTTTATATGATATATTTTTTTCCCAATGAATCAATTTAAATGGTTAACACGTTTCTTTTTTTTTTTATTATATTCGTCATTGAAGACATCCATTTTAACTAAAGAAAAGGAAGAAGATTGAAGAGGGAGAAAAGGTTGAAAATCATGAAATCGAAAGTTATCTCGCACAATAATTTGAATTGGTGCCCTCAAGACAGGATGACATCTTTTTTATTATAGAAAGTTCGGGGATGGCAGTCGTGTATTTTAGTAAAGTTGGTGTACTGCATCCAAAAAGTCAAGTTCCATTAACAAATTTCACTACTGAGTTTGACCCACTAAATCCACGTGGCAGTACTGCATGCATCGGCCTCTGCTTGCCCATTTCCCATTAGGAGAGGAAAGGGATTTTCATACCATGTAATTTATTCTCCAAAGTTTGCTGATAAGCTAGGTACTCGAACCCTAACCTATATACTATTTAAGTGTCTATTTAGGACAATCTGGTTTAACTTATTTTTCAAAATATTATATTTTTATAAATATATTAAAATGATTTTTATTTTATTTTATTTTATTTTAAAAAAATTATTTTTGATATCAACACTTAAGAACATATCTAAAAATATCAAAAATACTTTTAAAATATAGTGTCATACATTCCGTATGAAATAACAATCTATAAGGATTAAAGGTAAAACTTTTGAATATCTCCTTCCATTTTCCATAGCCAGCTGCCTGGTTAGCTTCATTTTTATATTTATGCTAAAATTAAAGTCACAATGAAATTATAACAAAATTGATAAACACATAAATATAAGCAGAGCCAAAAGCTGTTTAAGTTGGAAAGCAAGTCGCCACCTAGCTTCAGTTAACCTGTTCCTCATGCAAAACCAGATAAACCTCGCTAATTAATCTCTTTTCCAAACATGTGCACCCTATGCTATGTGCAAATACCTATTTCAGAATAGGAAAAAAAGAAGGTGATAGAAGCCCTTCACAGGGTTATACGAGACTTGGGAGGTTTTATTTCTTTTGTAAAACAAAAAACAAAACATATAGAGAACTCGCCTACACTTCTGTGAATAAAAGAAAAAGAAAAGGAATGTGATAGCAACCACATACTTCTCTTAAATACTTTTAGATTTTCTTTTTATTTATTAATAATAAAGGGTTGTAGGTTCATTCTGTATCCGAGGATTGAAGTTGAAAATCTTCTTCAAAGAATAAGTGTTACTATTAGTGGAGTTGGAATCTGATTGATAATTAATGGGTACATTAAATCTCACTCTCTCTCTCTGTGTATATGTATATATATTACATTCAATTAGGAAGGAATTTAGGAATGGAATTAAAATATCCCTTACAAGTGTATTAATATCTCAACTAATTTTATGAACTTTATTAATCATCATATCAATTCTCAAGTCATTACTCAAACCTAATACCATATAAAAATCAAACTTTTAACATTGTATCACATAGAAAATGGTTATTACAAGTGTACTTTGCATCTAGTCTAGGTGTGAATTCGGAGAGTTCCAAGCTCCACTCAGGCTTCTTTGGTTGTTTTAAAAAGGTTGATATGAAAAAACAAACAAACAAACAAAACACAGTGACTCTCTTTTTTAACAAGGGACCCAGTTCGACGTCACAATCACTTCCATAAAATAATGGAAAAGTGTTTTGTCTGACTCAGGATGACATGGAAGAGGAGACTATCAAGAAAACCCAATCAATGCCAAGCTTGACCACTGTACACTGAAATCTTGATGGGGAGTTCAATGAGGGTTATGACATCATGCTCTCCCAACATCCAAATTTAGGGCACACGGGTATGGACCAGCAAACTCCATAGAAATATTTGTATAATCTTTTACATATGATATTTTATAAAAATAAACATTGTTCTAAAAATGACAGGAATGAAGAGGGTGGTTCACCTCTTTCATCACAGAAAATGACGTAGCTATTTAGGGCAAGAAACACCATACCTAAGACCCTGCTGTTTATTTTCCTGATGCTCCAAACAGACAAGCTTGCAATTTTCCTTTCACAATTTGCTTAAGGGTCCATTTTGAAAGCCAGGCACTCGTAACTCGCCATGTTAATGGACATTTGATAATGATTTGTCCCGTCTTTTATATATATAAATCGTCTAATCCAAAACCCTTTTCTCTACTTGCAAACGTTTTGATGAAACTGGATTAAAATGATTAGGGTTTCAATGCTAAGTCTATTTACTGTATCTAATGTATAGTGTAGCACAAACATCTAAACTATTAACAAGATGAAAAGCAATCAAAGGTAGCGATCCCCATAGGTAACGGTCACAAATTAATTTTGGCGGGAAGGAAAAAACAGTTACGTGTGAAGTGTAGGGTAGTTCAGCTTAAAGTAGGGCCCAGCCTGTGGAATTTTGGGGACGCTCTATACAAGCAATCCCTCCACTTTCGGTGTGTGAAATTTTGGACTTGTTAGTACCTCTATCCCTATATATAAACACACATTACGACTCTAGTTTTACTCTACCAAGCTCTGCTTTCTCTCTTCTTTAGTTACTCCCGCATACGATCTAGGCCTTGTTTTTTATTTCAATTCCGCACACTTACGGTTTTTCGAGTCCAGTCCTTTCAAAATTGCAGCTTTTGAAAGATTCTTGAATGGTTTTGCCTTCTAGTCATAGCAATAGGTTCCAGTTTTGGAAGTTCTAACTAGTTTTTTCCAGACCGAGTTTTTTGTGAGTTCACTATCTAACTCTGCTTTCAAGAGCAAAAATTAGATTCTGGGTATTGTTAGAAACCCAAGTTTCTTAGATTCATTCCAATCTTCATTTCGTGACTAAATTTTGTGGGGGTTGGTGGGGGCTTAATATTTGATCATAAGAAAGTTGAGTTTCAAAGGAAAATGGTTCTGTTCTCCATTGGGTGCAACCTGTGGAAATTGCGCTTGATTTTTGGTAAAAGATCTAGTGTTAATAAGAGATTTTATTTTTGGATTTTCCAAATCTTTAATAGAAACAGACTGGGCACTTAACAAGAAACCTTCGTAACTCTACTCTGTTTACTCTGTTTCTGTTTCTTTTCTGCTCTTTTTTCACTCTAGGTGTAGAAAACTTGGTGGATTGAGATAATGGGAGGGGCTTCATTGCCTCCGGGATTTCGTTTTCATCCGACTGATGAGGAATTAGTAGGGTATTACCTGCAAAGGAAAGCTCAAGGGCTTGAAATTGAGCTTGAAGTGATCCCCGTGATCGATTTGTACAAATTTGATCCATGGGAATTGCCAGGTAACTCTTCGTCTAACCCATATTCCGTTAAATTTATTCCATGTAATTAAGAGCTAAATTGTTCTGGAGTAGTTAAGTTTCTACTTCACTGCTTATATGTAATGTTTCATCAAAGTTCTTTATTCCTGTCCGAGAAATGATAGGCATGAAAGCGTGAATTGTTAGTTAGCACCCCTTTGGTTTGAGAGAGGTATAAAAGGCTGCTTGGCTTTTAGATATCTATGGAGCATGAATTGGTTTTTGGTGGGCAAGTTTTGACCTAAGCTCAACCAATTCATATGTTGTTGCTGTAGATGTCACCTGTTATGGTGGGAAAGTAGCTTCATTACAGTCTGAAGTCTGAACGCAGAGTTTTTTAGTACTGGAAAAGCACGTTTTTGTTTATTCTTGATAAGAGTATCTTCTTCTTCTTCTTCTTCTTATATTGATTACTTTTATCGATGGAGCTCACGTATCAGGGGCCTGGGACTTTTCCTTTCAAAGTCCGGTTCAACCGGATCCCTTCATCTTCAGTAACAGTTTATTCTAAGGAAAGCACTACTAGAAACAGCTCCACCCTCTAGTTTTCATCACTCTTTTCCAATGGATCACATTGCTCTAGGAATTTGGAAATGTGACTTTCAATATGTGTGATTTGCAGAGAAGTCTTTCCTTCCGAAACGGGATATGGAGTGGTTCTTTTTCTGTCCCAGGGATCGTAAGTATCCAAATGGTTCAAGAACGAACAGAGCCACCAAAGCTGGCTACTGGAAGGCTACTGGAAAAGACCGTAAAATTGCCTGCCAATCTGCCCTGACTGGGTATAGAAAGACCCTAGTTTTCTATCGCGGACGGGCTCCTTCAGGAGATAGGACTGACTGGGTGATGCATGAGTATCGCCTCTGCGATGATATTTCTCAAGGATCACCCAATTTTAAGGTAAAAACACCAAGTTCAATGAGTATTTTGAGCATATATTTGGGTTTCTTAGCAGACTGAGCAAGGTATGTGGTCACTGTATTTCTCCAGGGAGCTTTTGCTCTGTGCCGTGTTGTTAAAAAGAACGAGCAAGGTCTGAAGATTAGTAATTCACCAGGAGAGCCTAAAGCCAAACAGGTCGAGAGTAGTTCGAGCGATGTGGATTTCACCTCTACTGTAATCTCGAACGAGCCTTCGAACATGGCACTTGCCATGTCTTCTCAAGCAAGTCACCTGTATACCAATGAGAGTCGATATTCGAGTCCTATTACTTCTCCTTATCAAGTCGCACCAATGTCAGAATTTGAGCCAGCTGCTTCGATGGAGAGCTATCCTTCAAGCCATTGGATCTCACCTGATCTAATTCTTGATTCCTCAAAGGTATAGCTTAGGGAAAAGGCAATTAGTAGACTACGTTGTTATACCATGAAGATTCTTAAATCTTATCTGTGGTTTTGTTTCAGGACTATTCACAAGTACATGAAACTGCAGCTCAATACCTTCCACAGTACGAGTATCCAGGCTCCATGGATACTTGGCAGCCAGACAGACATAGAGAGTTCTCGCCAGGTTCATCATACTCGAATTTTACAGGAGAAGAACCTACTGATGATCTCAATCACATTGGCTTCCTGTCACCTTACTCAGGACATGGAAACTACCTGGGTTTTACCGGAAACGATGACATGTACTATCAAGGTTATTGACCAGATCAGTTCACTAAGATATGCACAACCCTTCGAAAAAGAAAAGGAGAGATCGTTGTAATTTGTAACTCGTTTTTGCAATGCAGGATCCGAGCCTAGGAACCAAGCTTCGATTTGCAAGCAAGCTAGTGGAGATGGTAGTTTGGGGGAATATGGCGGTCTTTGGTCGCAAGAAGACAATATGGTGATTGTGATCTAGGGGTTACCCTGAGCAGAACAATCAAGAAGGGGGTCTCCAAGACAACGTCTTTTAATGTTTGTTCTTGGAAGGGAAATAAAGAATAAATCCCTTTTCCTATTATGTTAAAATGAATTGTGTTTGGTGTATTATCTTTTTTAGCAGCTAAATGTTATCTCAGTTTTTGCTTACTCAGTAAGGTTGTCCTAGCCCCTGTTGGAAATCACTTTCATTCAATTTGAATTGTCTGTCTCTGTGGCTTTAACAAATAAAATAAGCTTCTTTCATGGAAGAAGCTTCATTAAATTCTCAAATAAAATTGTTAGAGAATAATATAAATTATATTTTGGAACTCACCTAACCGCTTAAGTTTTTAGATGAGATGATTCTTTAACAAAAACATCTTCATTACAATTTTCCCCCGAATGCCATTACAAGACCACAATAGCTTTTTCCACATGTTTGATGGGATTCATTGAGTTATGATCCCTATTAAAATGAAAAATTGCAGCATCATATGAGTTGAGCATACGGGATAATGTTAGGGTGGGGTATGCTGTGGAGACTTGAGATTGCTCATGCTTCAACTTTCATATACAACAAATTTAATCTTTGCTCTCCGCACTTTGTCAGATTGCTTGGAGCTTTTGATTGCAATATTCTCTTGAGATTTAAAGCATGCATATGTCACAAGCGAGCCCACAAAAAAAGTTGCTTTGAGAAACCCACTTTTATCGTTTGGTCGGCCTTGGATATCAATCAGTGTGGAGGTTACTCCATATCCAGACAAATTCTAGCTTCCTGTGTTTATACTCACTAGATAATCAATTTTCTATCTTTCCACTGTCATAAGAAAATCACCAAAAAAACAAAGTTCCTGGTGAAATTCAGCCTTCTTGAGCTCTTTCTTATCATGGTGACGGGTTAACTTTCGAAAATAAAAATCAGTGAAGAACATTTACTGTTAAAATTACACTCAGGAAAGTTAGTCCCTGACGTGAAAAACAAGCACTATGCAAATAAGTGCTGAGAACCGAGAACTAAAATCTCTTCTATTAAACAAGAAATAAAATCTTCTTTAAACTACGAAAATAAAGCAACATGATATGATCAATATACTTTGATCTTAGTTAACTTAAACACAATAAAGGAAATCTTGATGGTGCTCTGTCTTCTCTGCTTCAGTCTTCAATTCTGCAGACTTGGAATCAATTGACCTTTTACCCTTCATTTTTCAACATTAACTGACGCCTCTAACATCAACTTTCAAAGAGCCCTAGGTACCCAGTATTGTTTGCGGCCACAATTCTGAAAGAATTCTCAAGGGACTAGCTACAGCCATGTGTATGATCATATAATTAAATAGATTAATCCGTACCCAACTAGACTTTAATCGGAAAATGAACCGATTTTGCATTCTCAGCAATGCCTCGAAAAGGTATATATATAATTCTGAAACTTGTTGACGATGAATATTCGTCCATTTCCCTACCATGAAGGTCTCCATGGATATTGAACTTCAGTTACTTTCGGGAATAACCAATCACTTAATTAGTGGAGGAATAATTACTAGGGAGGTTGCAAATTTATCATTAACTAATGATCACTGGAATTAAGACTGCCAATGAGAACACAGAAGGGCTCAAAAGCAAGACCACTGAGCAGATATCTAATATATCCATCCAACCGAATTCAGACAATGCCCCCTCACTTCTTTCACTTTGGTAAGAATCTTGACAAAGAAGTACACTAACGCAACCTTTAAGAATGCTTTCCTGTAAAGCCAGTTAGCCATGAACTCTTTACATGCCACACCAAGCAACATTCTCTAAAAATAGATTCTGCCAACCCCGCCGCCCCTATTCCTTCCTCAAGAACACCTATAATCGGCCTTTTATTTGAACGTGTGGTCGGCCCCTTTCCCTCACCAATCAAGCACATGATTTGGTGGTTTATTAAAATTTCCATAACATTATGCTCCACTAAGGAAATGTTGAAGATTGCTTTAGAACTGCCATTAGTCCACGTTACCTTTTTGTTATCTTTCTACTATGTTAGTTTCAGTTCCTTAAGTTTCCAGTAAATAAAAGGTTGTTCTAGTCTGTAGAAACTTTTGTAGGAATTAAAATGAAAAAGTCAACAAAAGTCAACTGTGATAAGCCCAAGAACAAGTATTGTTCAGATTCAAATCTGGAATTTCCAGAAAATGAAGAACATGGGATGAACACAAAGAACTGGAATTTTGTTTTAATTATGGGCAGAATCAAGGTAAGGTTACTGTCATCCCTCTTCTTTATTTATTGATAAAAGAAATTACAAGAGGTTTAGTTGAAAACAACTTCTTCTTGTACATGATAAGCTAAAATTCAAAACTTAACTTAATCCTAATCAGCTAATTGATCAACATGATCTGTTAACTAAGAATAAACTGAACTCAATCCTAAACTTGGTCAACATGACCTTTATTCAAAAACAAATAAAACCAAGCTAATTCAATACTAATCTAACACTAAAATTGGACTTCAACTAGGACTCATCATCTTCACTCTTCAACAGACGTGTCCTGTCTTCAGCAGTCTTGGAATCCAGGATTTTCAACACTCCTCCTTAGATCCAAGGCTGCACATGCCAATCTTTTTCCTTAGCTCTTCGAATCTTCCTTTGGCTAATGGTTTAGTAAACAAGTCAGCTAATTGATCATTTGTATTGCAATATTTCATCTCCAATTCACCTTCCAGCTGAAACTGTCTTAGAGCATGAAATTTGATCTTCATGTGTTTCGTTTTGTCATGAAACACAGCATTCTTTGAAATTGCTATAGCTGACATATTATCACATAGCAAATCAGTAGGACTTGATTGATCACAATCAAGATCTTTTAGCATTTTTCTCAGCCATACTAATTGTTTGGCTGCCACATAAGCTGCTATGTACTCAGCCTCTGTTGTGGAATGTGCCACAACCGATTGTTTCTTCGAAATCCAGCTAAAAACATTCAATCCTAATGCAAAGCAATAACCTGAAGTGCTCATCATGCATTCATCACTTCCTCCCCAGTCATTGTCAGTGAATCCAACCAGCCTGTTTTGACAATTTTTGATAAAATGCATGCCCAGATTTTTTGTCCCCTGCAAGTACCTTAGAACTCTCTTGGCTGCCATGAAGTGTATTTGACTTGGCTCCTGCATGAACCTAGATAAATAATTAACAGCAAACAGGATGTCAGGTCGTGTAATTGTTAAGTAAAGTAGGCTTCCAATCAAACTTCTATAGGTCTTCCCATCTGTTTTGGGAGCTTCATCATCCTTGCTCAGTTTGAGTCCTAGTATCATAGGAGTAGAAATTGATTTGCAATTTTCCATTGCAAAATTAGTTAGTATCTTCTGAACAAATGTCTTTTGACATAGAAAAATCCCTTGCTTTGACTGAATTACTTCCATGCCTAAAAAATAAGAAATCAGACCAAGCTCATTCATCTCAAATGTATTCTTCATGTTTGATTTGAATTCTTCTATCAGCTGCCCATTTCCACCAGTAATCAGTAGATCATCTACATACACAGAGACCATTAGCACATGATTATCAACATGTTTCACATATAGTGTTACCTCATTGATGCTTCTCTTGAATTCCAAACTCAGCAAGTGTTCATCAAGCCAAATATACCAAGCTCTAGGAGCTTGTTTTAGGCCATAGAGAGCTTTCTTCAATAAATACACTTGATTTGGGTTTTGATTGTCAAACCTAATTGGTTGCTCAATGTATATCTCTTCTTCCAACACACCATTTAAGAAAGTAAATTTTACATCTAATTGAAACACATACCAGCCATTTTGTGCAGCAAGTGCAAGCAAAAGTTTCATTGTATCATGCCTAGAAACAGGTGCAAAGGTGTCTGTGTAATCAATTCCAACCTCTTGAGCATAGCCTTTTACAATCAATCTTGCCTTGTATTTGTTGACACTTCCATTAACATTCATCTTAGCTTTAAATATTCATTTAACTCCAATTGTCTTCTTGTTTGCAGGCCTGTCAACAAGCATCCAAGTCTGGTTTTTTTCAATCATATCAAGCTCCTCCTGCATTGCTTTTATCCATACCTTAGACTTCATTGCTTCTTCAATCTCGACTGGTTCAGCTTCAGCCATGGAACACCTGCTGTAAATGTCATCTAGTGACCTTGTCCCCCTAACAGGTTCATCATCTATGTCTTCTTCATTTTCAAGTTCATCATAAAATTCTGGTTCACCATGTTGAACTTGATCACGCTTGATTATTGCCAAACTCTCCCAATTCCATGATGCATCTTCTACAAACTTAACATTTCTTGCAATTATAACTTTGTTAGTCATAACATCAAAGATTCTATAAGCTTTAGACTTTGAACTATAGCCTAACAACACACCTACATAAGCCTTCTTGTCTAATTTTTTTCGATTGACATCATGTATCAACACATAACATATGCAACCAAAGACTTTTAAATGCTCAACATTGGGTTTACATCATACCAGATTTCATAAGGAGTTTTATCATCCAAAACTCTTGAAAACACACGATTTTGTATGTATGATGCTGTGTTTACAACTTCTGCCCAAAACTTCAAAGGCATTTTCTTCTCATACATCAAACACCTTGCCATTTCCATCAAGGTTCTATTTTTCCTTTCACTTACTCCATTTTGTTGAGGTGTGTAAGGCACGGTCAACTGGTGTTTAATCCCTTCTTTCATCAAGTAATTCTCCAATTGTTGGGAGGTAAATTCTCCACCATTATCAGACCTTAGCATCTTCATTTTCAGTCCAGTTTCAAGTTCCACTTCTGCCTTGAACAACAAAAACTTAGAGAAAACATCAGCCTTGTTTTTCAAGAAATAAATCCAACAATACCTACTATAATCATCCACAAATAGCAAGAAATACTTTGATCCATTCAATGATTCAACTTGCATTGACCCACACACATCTGTGTGTATGAGCTGCAGTTTCGAATTTGCTCTAAAAACAGATTTTGAGAAAGCAATTTTGGTTTGCTTTCCCAATTGACAAGCCTCGCAAAGATTACCTTGATCATGTATGCTTGGTAATCCACGTGCCATCTGCAACTCAGCCATTTTGTTCAATGCACCATAATTATAGTGTCCTAACCTTTTATGCCAAAGAATTGACTCATCATTCTTGCACATGTTGGCAGTCCAACATATTTCCTTCAAATCTGCATTGAAGCATCTATTTGCCATTTTTGCACACAATAAAAGTGTCCCCATTTTATCTCTAATCACACACATTCCATTATCAAAGAATAAAGAATAGCCAGACTCTAATAATTGACCCACAATCACCAAATTTTGATTAATATTAGGCACATACAAGACATCATGTAGAGTTTTTGTACCTGCCCTTGTGTTCACTGCTATTGCTCCTTTTCCTTCAACCTTTACAAAGTCTCCATTGCCTATCTTCACCCTTGATTTATAGCTTTTATCCAAGCTACAAAAAGTTGAGAGGTCTGCTGTCATGTGGTTTGAACAAGCACTGTCAATGAGCCAAATTGAATCTGTCTCCTCTGGTTTTCTAATCATTTTGTGCATTGTAGCTACAAATAAATGCTCATCCTTTACTGTCAAGCTCTCTTCTTCTTGAGCTTGTTTTACTTCTTCTTTTCTGTTTTTGCAATACTTTTGGTAGTGCCCAAACTGATTGCAATTTCTACATTGCACCTTCTTGAACCAACACCAATCTTCAGAATGATTTGTCTTTTTGCAATACTTGCACGCAGGATATTCCTTTCTCTCCTTCACTGTCAAGTTGGGTTGCCAACTGCTTGAATTCTGATGATTTGATCTCCATTCTTTGCCTTTGTCTCTCCTTCCAATCTGCTTAGTTCTCGAGAAATTGAAAGATTGTTGTTGTTTTCCTTTGTAAGCAACAAGTGCATTCTCACTTGTTCCCTCATTTCTATAAGATTGCCTTTGTTCCACTGCTTGTAAAGCATTTACAAGATCTTGGAAACTCATTTCAGCAAAATCTTTAGAATCTTCCAAGGAACATATTTTATGTTCAAACTTCTCGAGTAGACTCACCAACACCTTCTCCACAATTCTAGAATCAGGAAAATCTTCCCCCAATAATCTCACTTGATTCACAAGTTTAGAGATTTGAGAAGAAAACTCTATGATGGAATCAGATTCCTTCATTTTTAGCCCCTCAAATTGTCTTCTCAAGTTCAAAACTTGCATTTTTCTTGATTTCTCATCTCCTTGGAATTCAGCCTTAAGCTTGTCCCAAGCTTCTTTGGCAGTTTTACATGCCATAATTCTAGAGAAAATCTCCTCACTTACTGCATTATGTATGCAAGTAAGTGCCTTAAATCCTTTAGCTCTTTCTTCATTGAAGAACTTCATTTGAGCTACGGTAGGATTATTATTGAGAGGTGTAGGTTGTTTGTTATTTTCAACAAACTCCCACAAATCAAATGCCTTTAAGTAGGTCTCCATTCTCACAGACCAAGTCCCATAATTTACTCCTGCAAATGAAGGAGCTTTTGCAGAAAAATTGGCAGCAGAATCCATTTTTCACCTCTCAAACAAAAACTCAACAAAACTGACTCTGATTTCCCCTTTTTTTTAAATCTCACCTTCCACTCGTGTTTCACACAATCCCACCTAAGATCCTAATTGCTCTGATACCAATTGTAGGAATTAAAATGAAAAAGTCAACAAAAGTCAACTGTGATAAGCCCAAGAACAAGTATTGTTCAGATTCAAATCTGGAATTTCCAGAAAATGAAGAACATGGGATGAACACAAAGAACTGGAATTTTGTTTTAATTATGGGCAGAATCAAGGTAAGGTTACTGCCATCCCTCTTCTTTATTTATTGATAAAAGAAATTACAAGAGGTTTAGTTGAAAACAACTTCATCTTGTACATGATAAGCTAAAATTCAAAACTTAACTTACTCCTAATCAGCTAATTGATCAACATGATCTATTAACTAAGAATAAACTGAACTCAATCCTAAACTTGGTCAACATGACCTTTATTCAAAAACAAATAAAACCAAGCTAATTCAATACTAATCTAACACTAAAATTGGACTTCAACTAGGACTCATCATCTTCACTCTTCAACAGACGTGTCCTGTCTTCAGCAGTCTTGGAATCCAGGATTTTCAACAACTTCGCAGCTTACAAAAAGGAAAATTATACATAAATGTAAGGATGTCTATCAAAGAAAAAAAACGTTGTTTGGTTCGGTGAACATATTTTTATTTTTTATGAGAATGGATATGATTTTTTTTGTTTTGTATCTATCTTTTATTTTAATTAAGTATTAAAAGTTGCTACTTTAATACCATTTTTTAAATACATATGATGATAATTGTTAGATTGGATTGAAATTGGAGTTTCCCCAAATCCAAAACATAGAGTTGAAGTTTTTTTACGAAAATTGTTCGACACAAGTTCTTAAAAATGTTGTTCTTTTATTTAAAAAAATAACATAAGTCAACTCATCAGAGAGGCCGAGTTGCATTTCAATTCAAGTAAGAGTTAACATGGTCAAACCTGATTAACTTAATTGGTCAATCCATAACTTGTTTAACGAGGTCAAAACCCTAATGAGACCTGGTGTTATGACATTTATGACATCGAATGATGGATCTCTCTCTCTCTCTCTCTCTCTTGGATTAAAAGATTATGATTTTGAAGAAGTTGTCATCTAGTATCATGGTCATTAAAAAGTATATATGTCTATGATAAGTCTGGGTAAGGGGAGTAATTATGAAAGAAAAAAAGATATATCACTCTCAATACACCTTACTTTTGGTTAACTACATTGTTAATTGATTGTTTTTTTAGATCATATTTTTATTCATTGGCATATCTAAGGTTCAAGACAAATCTTCCCAAGTGAGAAAGTGTTTGCGTTATTAGGCTAAATCTTAATTGTTCTAGGGTCGATATTAGCATTGTATTACTTTGAGTCTTTAATATCTTAGTATATACTTTAGAATGTAATTTTATACCCTCAAATAATAAAGGCTACAACAAATTTATAATATTTGGTATCATTAAATTTATAATACCATGAATTATCTAGGCTTTCCTTACCACTTTACACCAATAAAGAAGCAAGTGTCATGACTTGAAACCTTTTCAAGTATTCAATGTGCTTGTGATAATAATTTGTATTTTGAAACATAAGAGTGTTAAAAATTATTCCATGTCTTCCATAAGTCCTTGTAACCTTTTTATTATATTACATTTAGTTCTTTATGATTCCAACAAATATAAGGTTGTCGTAGTATATAGGAGTTGTTAGTTTGATAACAAATCATAACATGATTTATTGTTATCAGTTAGCATTTCAGTTTTTTAATTTTACTGTATGTTTATACGGATGTCTATAAAAAAAAATAATCAAGTATCTCTAGTTTACAATAAACCAAAATTGTTATTGTTGTTGTCTTATATTCTCTTTTGATATCTTGCTTGACTTGAAAACTTCTTATATTCTCTTTAGATATCGTGCAACGAAAAATCCATTGCAAATTAGCAATGAATTTTTTAATCAATTTTGAATTTTTTTTTATTTTGAATTAATTTTGAATAAATATTTTCATAAATATTATTGATATATTATTAATATTGAGAACTAAATAAATATAGTTGAAATAAAAATTTCATAAATTAAAATTTATAATACAACAAAGATTCAGTTACAATTACGTGTATAAGTAAATCAACATGGAATAAAAAAAAAAAATATTTTTAAGTATTGGCTACTAATCCATTTAGGGATCAGTGAGGATCAAGAGATGAGATTCACTAAATGAAGTTTGCATCTGGTTAGTGAAGGTACCAGGTGTATGCCTTCCAACAATTGCTTGAGCACTAGTGTATTGGGCAAACTGAAGGACAACTCTTTAACCATATGGCCTTGCAGATTGAACAATCATATCCTGGGGGTTCTCAATTGCAACAATAACTCTAGCAGCCAGTAAAAGCTTTTCCCATGTTTTCCAAGGTTGATAATATAAATTCCTGAGAAATAAAGACAAATCAATTAGACAGACTAGTCAGAACTAAAACCATTTTCCCACCACAACAATGAACAACCACAATAAGCATACTGTACAAACATTCAGAATCAAGTAATAATGATCCAAGAAAACTGCTTGATCTTCTGCCTCTGTTGGGCATAAAAAATTAAGCAAGAAAGATCAGATGACTTGCAAATACTGCATAAAATCAAACACATTTGACATGTTATGTTGGAGAGCTTTGTAAGGCCTCTCATCTGCAATAAATTGTCAGTTCTGATGTTATCAATTACTAACACCCAAAGAGAAACAGGATCCATTTCAGGTATGAATAAAACCTCATCATAGTATTGACAAAAAATACAAAGTGATACCCTTTTAGGAGGAGCCAAAATTGTCCTTCTGGAAGTAACTAATTCAATTTCAGCTTGGAAAGTGCACAAGAAGGTAGGCATGCAATAGTTTTGGAGAAAGCAGAGGCAGCGTTTCTAGCATTATGAAGCACATGGTACAATAGCCTTTCTAACCTTAGACCAGTCATGTGCTGCATTCATGTGTTCTTAAAATGAAAATACATAGAAAGAACAGGATCAATACAAATCAACAGGACAAAATACAGTTGGATTTGAAAACCTAACCGAAAAAACATGATTTTACAAGAGGAAAAAACAATAAACAAGAAAATGTCATTTATGTGAAACATGTTATAGAGTGAAGGAGAAAATAACTGACATGTATGTATTAGACGATTGTATTATACCGGTGATTATATAACATTATGGTAACCATGGGGCATTGCTGCATTCTATAAAGAGGTGAATGAACAGCAGCTACGTGACTTTATTAGTGGAAGCATCAACAAGAATAGAAGTTTAGCAATAAAATATCATTCCTCAGCTATATCAACCTATCCAAAATATAGTTCACGTAGTTTCTCACCTCTGATTTATGGCATACCAAAAAAGGATGAATGAAAGCTGTACTCAGGGCTACAAAAATATCTGAAAGTTGCGTTGATGGTCCAAATGATAAGGAAAATATTGTTGATGGGTATGTTCCCCTTCGAAAACTATATGACTGCTCAAGAATCCATTAACAGAGAAATGATATAAGACCCATTGGACTCTATTCTTTAATGAGTAAAAAAAGGTGGAAATACAAAAAGGATGGTTGTGCATCATAAAAATGAAAGGGACAATATGGCTATCAAACTGATTATCAACACTCAACACCGAGAAAAAGTTTAAGTAGCAGTAACAATAGCAAGAATAATGATTAGAATGGTATTTATTTCATTAATAAATCACTTGATCTTGTTTTTGTCTTGTGAGTATTGCTAAGCTTTGCAGAAGTTTGCAAGTCTCTACATACACCTTATTCGCAAGCACATGTAATTTGGATTTCATAATTCCTATTTCATCCACAGTTTCTCATTTCTTTGTATTCATTGAAAGTCAGTTAGAACCATGTAAATGGTCATGCAGGGAAATTGCACCCAGTGGAGAATGGTGAGCATCTATCTGCAATTGAATTCAATAAAATATATAATCGTCTAATTCATTGAAAAATATTATTTCTTATCCAATCACCATAAGGGAAAGCGAAAAGTATAAGATTCTGCAGGGTAGTGAGTTAGAATATTATTAGAAGAGAACTCCCCATCTTCCTTGAGAAATTCATAACAAAGGCAGGTATCTAAGATTCCTTATTTTTTCCTTCTAATGAACTGGTACCCAAGATTTGAACTTACTTTTTGGAGCTTTAAAGAAAGAAGAAAGAAGAAAGAAGAATTCCTAGAAGAGATAAAATTCTTAATCACATGTTATGCCATTGCACACTGCACGTAAAAGAAATTATGCTCAAAGACTCAACCTTTAATAGATCAAAAACAACAACTGGCCACAAAACAAAAACATATTATTTATTTCCCAAAACCCTAGCCAATCCTGGCACCTTACAAGTTTTCACATTCTGAAATCAATCCCAACACAATCACCATCACCCTCATTCCCAACCCCAAAAACAGCAAGTCCCAAACTTTATACCATATTGCCCGCAAAAAAAAATAACAAGGAAAATCGTACCGTGCACCAGAGGAAGCAGATCTTCGTTGTCGTTGTGATGGGTCTTGTGGGTAACTGAATATCGACGCTGGCAAGGAGTAGATCACAAAGCTTAGCTGGAATTAAACTTTGATTTACTGTTCAAAACAATGTTTCAGAGGAGAGTGAAGAAACCTTTGAGAACGGGCCGGAGAGATAGAGTGACGTGTAAGGAAGCTAATTTTCATTAAGTTTAAAAAGAAGCGCGTAAATCTATGTTATATCTAGTAATTTATATTATTTTTTCATTAGCAATGGATTATCCGTTCCAAAAGGTTTTAAATTGCAACAGATTTTCGTTGCAAATATAATTTTTCTTTGCAACGGATTATCAATTACAAATGGTTTTAAATTGAAATAGATTTTTCATTGCAATTTAATTTTTATTTGCAACGGATAAATGATTTTACATTGCAACAGATTTTCCGTTGCAATTTAATTATTATTCGCAAAGGATTATCCGTTGCAAATTACAATTAAATTGCAACGGAAAATCCGTTGCAATTTCAAACCATTTGCAACGGATTATCCGTTGCACATGGTTTACGTTGCAACGGAAAATCCGTTGCAAATTAAATATGCAACGGATAATCCGTTGCAAGTTAATTTTATGTTGCAACTGATAAGCCGTTGCAAATTGAATTAACTTGCAACGGATATTCCGTTGCAACACATGTGTTTTTTTTATTCTGAGAATTGTTTAGCAACGGAAAATCCGTTGCTAAACAAAATTCGATTGCAAACATCCCTTTTTTTTTAGTAGTGAATGGTTAATATAGTATCCATCTATCTTAGTATAAGGTTACAATTTCAGGCAAGGAAATTATTATTTTTTTCAAGAGTATATCATCCCCAAATATGGATTCATTTTCACCATCTCTTTTAGTATATAAAAATCATAGTCTAGACTAAGATTGTCTTAAATCACCAATCTAAAATCAATATCAGGCCTTGCAAACTCATTTATGACATTTACTAATGGAGGCTAAATGAGCAACCTATTAGCCCCACACTAAGATCCACATCGAGCACAATAACAAACGGTTGTACCCTAGCCACCAACTTTGGGCAAGATGAAAAGGACAATTTTCTCGTTCTGTGTCATTAAAAGAGAAATGTCTTAAAAGTTTGGCAGAGTTGACTTAGGTTTTTTTATTTAATTTCATCATTCATCATGAGTTGACTATGAATTGGGTTTCATATTCTTTTTTTTTTAAAAAAAAAAACATTGTTTGGTTAGGTGAACATATTTTTTATTTTTTTATGAGAATGTGTATGATTTCTTTTATACTTTTTATCTATCTTTTATTATCAATTAAGTATTAAAAGTTAAAACTTCAATACCATATGTTTTTTATACAAATGATGATAATTGTTAGATTGGACTGAAATTGAAGTTTCCCCAAATACAAAACATAGAGTTGAAGTTTTCTTATGAAACTATATGACAAATGTTTTTATAAATGTTGGTTTTTGAAAAAATAACCTAAGTCAATTCAAAGATGCCAAGTTGCATTTCAAATCAAGTAAGAGTTAACATGATAAAACCTGATTAACTTATTGGTCAATCCACAACTTGTTCCATGAGGTCCAAAGCCCAATGAGACCTGGTGTTATGACATGTATAACATCGAATGATGGATCTATCTCTCTCTCTTTTTCTTTTTCTTTTCCTGGATTAAAGGGTTTCTATATTAATCATAAGATTATGATTTTGAAGGAGTTGTCACCTAGTATCATAGTTATTAAAAAACATATTGGTCTATGATAGTCTAGGTAAAGGGACTAGTGATGAAAGAAGAAAAAACATCACTCCCAATACAACTTACCTATAATAAACTATATTATTGTTTGATTATTTTTCTATTCATTGATCTATCTAAGGTTTAAGACAAATCTCCTTATATGAGAAAGTGTTATAGGGTTGATATTTAGCATTGCATTACTTTGAGTCTTTAATATCTTAGTATATACTTTATAATGTAATTTTATACCTTCAAATAATAAAGGCTACAATAAATTTATAATATTTATTGGTATTATTATTAAATTTATAATTCCATGAATTATCTAGGCTTGGCTTACCACTTTACACCAACAAAGAGGCAAGTGTCACGACTTGAAACCTTATTCAATGTGCTTGTGATAATAATTTGTTCGGCCATTGCATTAATGTTTTCATAATAGCTTCAAGTTTCTCATTATTTCTCTTATCTTTTTAAACAAACTGGTTTATGTTGATAAATCACTTATCTTTTGGATTAGAAAATATAATAATATACATGAAAATGAAAAGGAAAATTAATGACTCAACATTTTATCATGTGGTTAGAAATATATATAAATCATTTAACAAATTATTCAAGAAAAAAATCGAAGCTCTCAAGCTGAAATACTCGAAGCATATATAAACAAGGTAGAGTTAACATAATTTGAACACAAACATGAATAAACGGACAAAAAAACAATAGTTGAATGTTACATTGTACAGGAATATAAACTCATTCAGTTCCAAAAACAAATATCTATATATATAGTCCAATATATATCCTTGGGTCTCCATCATTCTGTCCCTTGCGAAGGAAAATGATTGAGTGTAACATCGAGGTTTTGGGTTTTAATATTTACAATAACCTCATCGCCGGGTTTAAACTCTTTAAAGCAAGCTATCCTTCCCAATTCTTCAACTTCCTCGATAATATTATCTAACCTTGCCACCGTCTCTACTAGCAAAGAGGCAAATGCCGCGAATGGAAGGGCCTCCGAGAACTCAAGGCTCGTGATAGCTATTTTGCTCAACTGTGGCCTCAACACCTTCCTCTCTGCTACTTCCGATTTTGAATGTTCATTAGTCATCCTCTTAGATTTCCACTCGAGTAATGCAGAATTGTCGGTCTTAAAACTTGGTAATGAGACTCCGTTATACTTTTCATGCTTTTGGCTAGAATTAGCATGCGCAGCTGCTAGGGCTAGCATGTTGGTGGCTTGGTTCTTGTTGGAGCCTAGAAAAAGTCTTGGTTGAGACTTTATGGCGTTGTTGAGGTCCTGCAAGGCTTCGTGGAGATTATCGGAGAGTATCTCAGGAGAGCAATGTCGTCGATTCCTTATACTGTTGGCAAGCTCCATTAATGCTTTCGATACTTCATTCGTGACACGAATACATGGATCTTTGAAGAGTACACGACAATGTTGTGGCGTCTAGCAAAACACAAGACATTTAAATGAATATTAATTGAATTATGAATTTTATTAATTAAGTTTGGAAGATCGATCATTGATACCTGGATTTCAGATTGCAAACATCCATGCATAGCTACAACAGTGTAACCAAAATGACGAAGAACAGCTCCTAGTTTCACGTACTGCTGCCAAGGATATCGGCAATGCCTCGAGTGTCTTGGCTCCCAACTCGCATGTAATGCCTGCCCAAATTCATGGTAACAATGGTTAGAGAATAATATAAATTATATTTTGAAGTCTCATCTGAAAGCTTAAATTTTTAGATGAATTGTCTCTTAAACATGGTATCAGAGTCTTGTTGACCCAACCATCACGAGTTTGAATCTCATTATTCACATTCTATTTGATAAAAATTAAGCACAAGATAGAGTGAGTTTCTCCAAGTTTCAAGTTCAAAGAATTTTTCCTTGAAAATATATGTTATAAAATAATATAAATCATATTTTAGAATCTCATCTAAAACTTTAAGGTTTTAGATGAGTTGTTTCCTTGACAACAATAACATATTCAATAATAAAGTCACTTAAGGTGACATAAACATATATACGTTACTAATCAACTTACTAAAGTTTCGTCCTGTGATTTTGAATCTAGCACTGCCTTGTATCCTTTGTAAATGGGATCCTCGGATGACTTGTCTTGGGTCGTTTCTTTCTCAACATCATTGAAATATGCACTGACACAGGCTGCAAGATTTAAATTGATATCAAATTGTTGCTAGTGACCATCGGCATGCAGGAGCAAATAAAGGCATAAAAAAAACATTACAGGGAAGAGAAATAGTCAAAAAAGAGAGAAATCCATGGTTTCCATGCTGCATGTATACCTTCTATTGATTTTGCTAGCCCTTCAAGCTTGATCACCGTGGAATTATGGAGGTCTTCTCCCGACCAGATGGGGAATATAAAAAGAGTCATTACAAGGCATATACCACAACCAATGGCAATGGTGTAGAAGCGTTCGTGGGCAATCTTTAATACATTGCTCACACGATAGCTTGACACGGTTATCAGATTAAAGGTCAGGAGGAATATGACAACACCATAGTCATAGTTCCTCTTTATATAGGGAAAGAACCTCATGTATGTAGTTGCGGTTCCTGTCAAATTAAACATCAGAATATGCTCTTATATATACAATGATAAACCCTAAATCGTGAACTATTTGTTGAGCATGCAATTTCATTTTATTTATTTGTAATGGAGTTATTTAGGCATTGGATTAGATGTTTTCAGCCTTTGATCGTGATGGTGATGGAAACTGAATAGATCCATATTTGCAAGTAAGTGAAATTAGCAGGATATGATCATCTAATCAGCACGTAGGGATCAGAATAAATCAGCAACACAGCAAACATTCGTTTGTTATAATTTTTTACATATAAATTAAGAAATTGTGTTCCCAAAGTGGAAGCTATAAATTATTTGGCATTTGGATGTTCTCCTTGAAAGGGAATCTGAGCACATGCAAACACGATTTAGTGCGCTGTTATACTGAAAGAACAACATATAATCACCACAATAAAATAGGTCATAAATCGAAATTACGATCAGATGCTCTTCAGATACACCTTAAGATCATATATATATATATGAAAATGTATTAAAATAATGTTTTATTATTATTAAAAACTATTATCGACATCATCCCAATAAAATAAAATGATATAAAAACATATAAGAAATCATATTTCCAAGCATAAAAACAATTATGTCCGTAATTACCTATCACAAAAACTGCGGTCCCAATGAAAACAGCTCGAAAGACGTGTCCAGCATTTTCTGCAATGTACCCGATGAAAAATGCCAGTGACCCTGCTACGAGGGTTCCTAATCCTCTATTAAGTCCTTTGCACAAGGTTGCTCCTATCATCAAAAGAAAGAAAGAAAAGAAGAAAAATGAATCAAACAAATGGATTTTTGCTATGATCATAGCCAAACGATTGATCTAATGCATGCTACTAAGAAATCAGATGCATAAATTAACTGACCTGCAGTGAACTCAAGCACAACAACAACAGTCATGACGGCCCAGATAGCATTCTGGCCTATCCCTTTGAACAATGGCTCCAGAAGATACAGCAAGGAAACCAATGTCAAAGACAAGCCAACTTTAAAAGCATGGACAACTCTTCTCGGATCATCCCGACCAACTCTCCAAACTGTTTGCCAAAACAGACCAGGAAACCTTTTCAATTTCTCAGAAAAGACTTTCATGTTTTTCTTCAAACTCTCCTTAGCTACCATAGTCATGACCAGCTCCATGATCATATGCACTCTGGAAGATCGACACCCTTTACCCTCTATATAAATAAGGTGGTTGATGTAAGAAGCAAAAGGTTAGATTAATTGGAAACAGGTAGGTCGATTCGTATTCTAGGGAGTTGTGTGGTATTAATTAATAAGTTAAAGAAATGATACATACATAATCAATGAAAAGGAAAGTATCAAAGAAATATTGCTGCTACTTGGAATGCTAGTGGGGAGTTCTGATGTGATTTGAGAGCTCCAGCTTCTTTTTTGGGAAGCCTGTGTTAACCTCATAAACATATACATATATATATATATATATACACACATGGAGAAGGGTTTTGCCCATCCTGCACTCACATGTCCTGCGCTAAAAAGTCCATAGATATTCAACATTATGGGTTGCTTTTAACAAGGGGTACATTGTCAACCGAACGACGAAAAACTTGAATCGGCTAACCTCATGACGATGTATGGTTTTTTGTCCTGTAGCATTTACTAAAACAAATACATTTTTTTTGTTTTATTGATGAACGTTAATGGAGGTTTCTATACGAGAATCCCCGTAAACAGGAATATCACCATGTGTTAGGTGCTATACCAACATCCGAGTACGTGTTCTTCTTTGCCTAATGCCAAGACATTAATATTGTCGTTAATAGCCGAAAGAGAGTACGAGTGCTAGCTTCAATATATATTTTCTGAATAAGGACGCCCAACAATTCAGACAAATGGAAGTATATGTTACGCTCATTCTGCAGATCAAACATCATGAAGCCTCTTATCACATTGAGGGCTGATATAATAATCCATGAAGTGTAAGGGACAAGTCTACATTATTGAATATATTTGCATCAAGAGTCGTGTGGACTTGAATCACAGTTAAGATTTAGAGCATATAGAGCATATTGTCATGTAATCATTTTATATAAAAGTTTAGGTTAGATGAGATCCTGTAATCTTAAGTTTAGAAAATTTAAACTCTTAGATGAGGTCTTTGAATATGATTTATATTATTTTCTAATATATTCCCTTATCTTAACTGAAAATTTTTTGGACTTGAAACTTGCACATTACTTTGTGTTTGATTTTTATCAAATGAAATGAGGTGATGACATTCGAACTCTTAACCGTTGGATCAACAAAGTTCTAATATCATGTAATAGAATCATCTCACCTAAAAAGTTAAGCTCTTAGTTAAGAACATATAACATGATTTATATTATTCTCTAATACATGGACTAAGAGGGCATGGCTACTTAAGAACCACAGTTGCACACTGTGTTTTTAGGTTCAAATAGAGGGTGGTTGGGCAGAACCTGATATGAAATTTAGTTCAAGTCTTGGTGGAGGATGTTGACACTGTTGGGTCGACGGTGCTGCGCCGGTTGACCGTTAAAAGCGAGCTAGAACCACCCGTCATTAAGAGTAGTCACGAGAAATCCACACGTAGCAAGTTGACACACGATAGTAGCAGTGGTGGAAAAGGAAAGCTTTGGAGCTAACAGTTAACCTAACATCAAGAAACCAAACTCACATGGCCGGGTATGTTGTTCTCAAACAGCTGTGCTCGATTTTTATGTGTGTAAACTCTTCTCGTGCATTTCTCAACTCCTCGATACGAGGCCTGTGTTTGGCCATTTGGCATTTGAAACATTAATTTGAAGAAAAACAAAAGGAAAAAAGAAAAGGTTTCTTTTATTCTACACCTCATTCATTATACTGTAATAGTATTTTTTTTTTCTTTGATTTTTTCAGCCAATGACTTTTTAACAGTTTTAATTTTAATATTATATTTTTTTGTTTGTTTTTAAGTTATCTAATTTTCATAATATAAATTATAGGTTTAATGGATTAATCTGATTATCTTAGTTTTTTAAAATAAAAAATTAAAATGAATAGTTTTTTATTATATAACTCTTCACAATGTACTATATTTTCATTGTAATAAACTTTGTTTTTTCTCTCTTTTTTTTCCATCAATACTTTTTTTTAATAAAAAAAAAAATTCATCTAATGTGACATTTATTTTTATTGGGTTATTCTACTATCATGACATGGATCACAAGTTTGACAGAGTAATTTAGTTGTCTTATGTTCTTTTTTCTAAAAGACTATCTCAGTCTCATGATCTAGGTCACAGTTTCTTCAATAAAAGATTTGCTTTTATCGATTTGTTCTCTTCTAATTACCCGAGTTAACCCAATGAGTTTTTTAAAAAAAAAATCTATGTTTCATCATTTAATATTGTGTTTGATTGGGAATTAAACTTGGTGATTTATTTTGGTTTATTTTTTATTAGAATTTGTTAGTTTTATGATCCAAGAGTATTGTTTAACAGGTTTAAACCCAGTTTACATGACTCATTCTCTGTGTCATTTTTTTAATTAGTTTTTTTATAAATTTTATCATTCAATATTGAGTTTGACAAGCTCATCTAGAAATTGAGTTTTATAATTTGTTTTCATTTGCTCTCTATAGGGTTGTACTAGTCCCCTAACTAGAGTCAAGGATTTGGCAGGTTAACTTGGATTAAATCAAATTATTATTTTTCTTATCAGACTATCTTGATGTCATGACCTGGATTATGGGTTTGGCAGATTGAACTGGATTGTTTTATATGTTTTAATTATTATTTTTTATTTCATTCTTCAATACTTGGTTAATTAAGACATGAACTTCATAATTTATTTTAATTTGAAAAATCAAGAGAAAATAAAAGGTAAAAAAAAACTTTTGTTATTTAGACTATTTCTTCTTTATATGTGTGTGTGTGTGTGTTGAAAAAAACCTCTCCATGATGATGAGCCGTTATTAATTATGTTGTAGATACTGTTTCTTTTTTTCAATTAAATATGATAGATTTCTTGTTATATATATATATATGATTTAAAAAACATTAAAACGACCTCAACCTAGAGCAAACTAAGTTAACCTTCTAAATTTGTGACCTGGATTATGAGACTATAATAAGTAATAACCATCAAGAAAATAAATCAAAATAAATTATGAAGTTTAATTCTCAATAAATATATTATTAAATGATGAAATTAAAAAAATCAATCTAAAAAAACAAAAAACATTTTAAAACAAAATTATGAAAACAAAATTATAAAATCATTGGTTATCTTGCAAGGCTTTTCTAAAACCTAATTGCCCTAAAATTTTGACCTAAGAAGATTCATAAATTTTTAGTCTGGTCCCATCCAACATAAGGTTTGTCGCACCCTATCGCGAGAGCGCAATGTCGTGGCGACCCTCTCCGCGAGGCGAGGGATCTCAAATGTCGGGGGGATTTTCTTTATTTTGGGGAAAGGGAGCGCCACCTAGTATTATGGTTACTAGGAAAGCTAAACTGGTCTTTCAGAGATTCTAGAATAACGGACTGGTTGCGTAAAGGGAAGGTTTTAGCACCGCTAGTACGCCCTACCTAAAGTAAGTTGCTTGGTATTTTTGTTTGTCTTATGATTGCTATGATATTGATTTTTAAAATATATATATACATATTGGTTAAATGATGATGATATATTATCCCCGCTGAATACTTTGGATATTAACCCTCTTAGAATTTATTTATCCAAACACCGACAGTGAATAATAGCATATCATCCCGCCGAATATTTTGGATGTTAACCCTTTAGGATATATTTATCCAAACACCGACAGTGAATGATAGCATATTATCCCCGCTGAATATTTTGGATATTAACCCTTTTAGGATTTATTTATCCAAACACCAACAGTGAATGATATGAATCACCAAAAAAGAGTTTTTTTTTTATAATTTTTGGAATATTGGCCAATACCCTTTGGATTTTACAAATATGTTGTAAAAATCCATAAAATGCGAGAAATGATTTTTCTTTGCAAAATTCATGCTAAAATACATTTTTTCCTTAAAACTCCAAGGTATTATATTTTTTAAACAAAAAGATTTTTTTAAAATATACTAGTGTATTGGTTGTATGCAAGAAAAGCAACACATTTTTTCTAGATTTTTATTATATAAAAAAATATTTTTAATATTTTTTATTATTATTTTATTTATATACGAGTGGGCTGGACTGCCAGCCCAGCCTGTCTCGGGCTAGGCTGTCAACCCAGAGACAACTAGGGTATAGGTTGCCCACCTAGCCTATCTCGGGTTGGGCTGTCAGCCGAGAGAAATTTTGGTTAGGGCTGCCAGCCGAGCCCATCTCGGGATGGACTGTCAACCTTGGGAAACTTTGGGTCTAGGCTTCCAACCTAGCCCATCTCAGGCTGGACTGCCAGCCCAGGGAAACCTGGACCAGGCTTCGGCCTGGAGGTTAAGGAGTGGACTCGCGGCCCATAGGGATATATGCCATCGACCCATATATCTTGGGTCCGGGTCGTCGGCCCAGGAGATCTTGGGTCCGGGTTGTTGGCCCAGAAATGTGGTCTAGGCTGGGCTTCAATCAGACAAGCTGGAAGCCCAGCCTTGTTCGATGCCCAGGTCGGGCAAAAGCCCGACCCGAATCGGCCTGACCTGGTACTGTTCACAACAGTAACCGAGACAATTTTGCATGCAAATGAAGAAGATGAGCAGTGTTTGGGGGATTTTTCGAGTACAACGAATGGCTTACTAATTAATACCTTCGTGTAGAGGATGTCGAGGTGGTTCTTTTGATCATGGTGGTGCGGGGAATAATGGCCTGTGGAGGCAGGAAATGGGGTCGGAAGTGGCTGCTGGCGTTGCTGTGGTGGGGGCTGCTCTGCCTATGCTTTACCAGAGACTAAACAGATGGGTTGCTGATGAGGAGGGGATGCTTCAGGTGATGGCTAGGGTTGCTCTCGGTGATTTGAGGTGGTGGTCGAAGCTGTTGACCGAGAGGGAGAGGGATGAATAGCGCCTGTCTGTTTGTAATTACAGACCGAGAGGTAGAGCTTATTAAATCCGTTGCATTCTGGCCGGAACGTCCCGTTCTATTCTCAAAACCATGACAAAACGACGTCATTTTTGTCCCGGTTTTAATTCCGGTCAGATCCGGAAATTCCGACCAAATTTCGGCTGGAACGCCCCGGTTCCGTTCTGGGCATTCCATTTCGGCTTCATCAAAACGACGTTGTTTCAAGTTCTCTTACAAAACACACAGATTCAACCCGATTTCAAAAATTCCCAAATCAATTTTCATCTCTTAACCCCAACTCTTCGATAATTCATCAAAAATCAACCCAAATCTCCACTCAAATATATAAGTTTTCGAAACTCAATCTATAATCCCTCACCTGAAAAACTCAATTCATAATTACTCAGCTTAGAATCTCAATCCCTTCATTGTTCTTCCACACGGCGGCTTGGTTGTTGGTTGATTTCTTCCCCAATTGAAAGTGAAAGGTACACATTCTTGTCCCCAAATCCTTGAATTTATTGAAGAAATGAGAACCCAATCTGTTAACTTGAGTCACTTGTTCTTCATTTATTGAATTTATCGCTCATGCCGAGTTGATAAAATGTTGGGTTGAAATTGAATAGACATACTTTTTTGGGCAATGTTAATGATGTTTCGTGTGTGTTTGATGATATTAGTAGCATTAATATTATATCTTAGAACATTTGCTTGAAGTGGTTGTTGAGGTTTGATAATTTGAGTTTGTCATGTTACGTGTTCGATGATATGCCTAAATGCATATCAGTCCATAAATTGCATAATCCATATACCTTCCAGTCCAGCACCATTGCAAGAAACCAACAAAAACATTGCATAAAGTTCCTCTTTCCCCCATTCACTCCCTGTGTCTTTTCTGGTGAATGAATTTACTTGATATCGTGTGCTCTTTCCTAATATTTAACTAATAACTTGCTTCTATTAATGGCTGAAAATTAATCAGACGGTGAAAGAGAGATGCTGTCAAAACTGCATATTTTTTGCGGTGGCTAAGTATATATATTTGTAATGAAATAAAATATCCCACTTCTAGAAGGCAAGGATACAGGTAGTTGTCCACAACAAAAGGATGTATATACTGTATAATAATAATAACAAAGACACCAACATACTATTAGTTGACAATCACGAATACGTGACTTTTGACTAGGTTGCCTTGTCTTCCATATATCACTATTAAGATTTAAGATCGTTGTTCTCTTTTGAACTTAGAGGATCATGTTAATTATATAAGGCGATTGGAAAGTGTTATAGCTGGAAAAAAAATATTAAGACACATCCTGGAGGAACCAAAATTCCATTGATCCAAGTCCACAGGGCCAAAATCCAAGATTCAGCCTCCACCCTTTCGCTTCTGTTTTGTAAGCAATTCATAGATGGTGCCTCTCAAAGAATACTTCTCTTTTATTGCATTCTTTAGAAATAAGTAGGGGGAGTAAGAAGGGAAGAATGGTGAAAATAAATCTCTTTTATATAATATATTACTGTCCTAGGAGAGGAAGTCCTACTGGATTTGGATTGAAATACAATACTCTAAACATATATTTATACCAGTTTAGGATAATTCAAAAGACTTCAAAATATATTTTTTAATAGTTACATGCATATAACTAGGAGAATTCTCTAGAAATTTGAGATGTGTTGTAGGATTATCTTGTCAAGACTTGCTAATAACATCTCATTTGTTATCTCTTCAACTTTATTTCTTTGACAATTGTATTTGCTTAAACATGGCTCATCGAAGTCATTTTTCTCCTCTTATGACCACTATAATATTTCTTGTCATGGCTCTTTGTTTCTATCTATTGCAAGAAGAGTTCTCTTATCATCGTTGTGTGTGGTAGTTCTACTAGGACTTTAGCTTGCTCTAACCTCATCTTTTACGATTAAATTACATGGTTGAAAACTCATCTAGTGGTGGACTTCATTTCACTCGAAGATCGATGATCTAGCATGGGCTCATGGACAGTGGTTGTTGGTCTAAGAATGCAAGTATATGCATTTATTGTAATAACGGATCAATGGTGGTGGTGTTACTCGAAGTATCACCTGGTATTAAAGGTGAGTTAACCTTGAAAGGTCCTCAAATGTTAAATGGCAAATAAAACAGCGATAGATGACATGACAATGAAGAAGAAAGAAAAAGTTAGCGATTGGAAATTCTCAATCGGTTCCAATGATGAAAAGTAGAGGGTGATCTGCAATCCATTCAGTGATATATGTTCATAAACAAGTAGAAGAATGCATGAAACAAGTACACCTAGAAGGATTCCTTATTTGCTCCAAACTACCCGGTTCCCGATTAGAAGTGTAATGGCTAAGAGATAGAACACAATGCAAGAAAAGTCATAGCAACATGGTGGTTTGATGTTAATATACCGTTTAACAGTGCTAATTCGTATTATTATCAACCAATGTTAGATGTCGTAACATCCATGGGACCTAGGTTTAAAGGCCCATCATATCATGATTTAAGAGGATCACTTTTGAAAGATATAGTTCATGATGTCCATGAATACATTTTAAGTATCAAGGCTGATTGGAGATTTTATGGATGTTCAATAATGGCTGACGAGTGGTCAAATAAGAGGAATGCACCAATTGTGAATTTCCTTGCCTATTCTCCGAGAGGCACCGTATTCTTGAAGTCTGTTGACACTTCAGGACTTCGAAAAGATAAAGAGACATTGCTGGAGATGTTTAATGAAGTTGTCAAAGAAGTTGGACAGGAGAATATTGTCCAGTTTGTTAGTGATAATGAGGCTTAATTTAAGGTTGTTGGGAAAGTTTTGCAACAAAGGTATGGCACCTTTTTTTGGTCTCCTTGTGCTGCCCATTGCATTGATTTAATGCTAGAAAATATTTGTGATCCGAGATATTTTCTAATGATTGATGAAACCATTAAAAATGCAAGAAATATAACAAAGTGTATATATAATCATGCATGGGTTCTAGCTTTGATGAGGAAAGAATTCACAAATGGAAATGATTTATGTCGTCCTGGCATAACAAGGTTTGCTACCCATTTCTTAAGCCTCCAATGTTTACTGAAGTTTAAGAATGAGCTTCGACAGATGTTTACTTGCACAAAATGGGTTGAATCAAGTCATGGCAAAAGTCGGGTTGGAAAGGAAATTGCTGCTATAGTTTTAGAAGATAAAGACTTTTGGCCGAGATGTGCACATATAGTCAACGTCAGCGAGCCTTTAGTACGAGTTCTAAGGTTAGCAGACAGTGAAGAAAAACCATCAATGGGATATTTATATGAGGCAATGGATAAAGCAAAAGAAGTCACCAAAACAAGGTTGAAAAATAGAATGTCTCAATATGAACCATATATTCGGGTAATTGATGCTAGATGGGATAAGCAACTTCATAGTCCATTACATGCAGCAGGATATTTTCTTAATCCTGGAATATTTTTTAGGCCTTCTTTTTCAAGACTAAAGGAGGTAACTCGAGGTTTACTTAGCACAATTACGAGATTGGTTCCTAATTGTGATATTCAAGATAACATTAGTGCCCAAATTGAGGAGTATAAGAAAGTAACTGGTGATTTTGGCATGTCCCTAGCTATTCGTCAAAGAGAAAAGTTAAATCCAGGTAATAACTTTTATTTTTTACAATATAATGTCAAATTTTCTTATCTAGTCAGAATGATATCGTAAAGTTGAATTAGTCTGTGAGTGCTGAGTAAAGAAATTGGAGTGTATTTGAATACATCCATTCAAAAAAGCGAAATAGGCTTGAGCACAAGATATTAAACGATTTAGTATTTGTTCGCTATAATCTAAAAATTCAATAGAGGTAAAATATCAATATTATTATATTAGTAATTATTTTCTATTACATTGCTATTAATTTTTTAATTTCTTTCGTGTTTATTGTTTGTAGGAATATGAGCATAACAAGAAATGTTTTAGATCCCATTAGCCTTGACAACATTGATCTATTGAATGAATGGATTTGTGAAAAACCCGGTCTTCTTCATGGAGAGGACATAAGTTGGGAGAGTATCGAAGCACCTTTCGCTACTTTAAATTTAGATGATGAAGAGACATGTGTAAATGAGGAGAATGAGCTTGGTGGAAATGATCAACTATTGGAATATCTTGTTGACGACTTTCCTTATGTTCCACAGCAAGATCAAGATCCTTATTTTTATATTAATGATGTAAAAGATGTTTGATGTATTTTTCTTTTATTTTAGAACATTTTACTTTCATAATATTTTGGATTTTTAAAGATGTTTCTAATTTTGATATTATGTTTGTATTGTATAATTTAAAGTTCATTTATCTTGAATTTAAATTATACTTGTTAAATTAATATTTTATTTATATATATATATATAATTAAATAAATATGAACAATACAAAATCGGAACGGAACGCCAGAATGCACCGAAACCGGAACATTCCGTTCCAAACAAAAAACCGGAATGGGACTCGGAATAGATTTTACAACTTTGCCCCTATTTAAACTTTATGATTTTGTGCAATTATATCCACCCTCATCCTTTCAACACCAGCCTTGACTTCGCGCGCCTCTTATATTTTGGTCCTTGATTTCTAACTTGCGTGATATAATCCTCAATCAACCATTAAACTCTCAATTTGGTCCGCGATTTCCCATAATAGGCTTGAAAAAAAATCAAATGGGTTTCTAAAAATTATGATTTTACCAATTGAGCCCAAATTATATTTAAGAACTTGATTTCATTGACTAGGCCCTTGATAAAATTATTTTGACCAATTTAAAAATATAATTAAATCCTTGCACTTAATTAAATCCTTCAACTGGACCTTAAATTGACTCTCAAACATAATTATAAATCAACCATTAAACTCTCAATTTGGTCCGCGATTTCCCATAATAGGCTTGAAAAAAAATCAAATGGGTTTCTAAAAATTATGATTTTACCAATTGAGCCCAAATTATATTTAAGAACTTGATTTCTCATTGACTATGCCCTTGATAAAAATTATTTTGACCAATTTAAAAAAATATAATTAAATCCTTGCACTTAATTAAATCCTTCAACTTGACCTTAAATTGACTCTCAAACATAATTATAGTTTTAAATTGGCCAAAAATTAGATCAAATTGGCTCATAAAAAATATAATTATATCTTTCGACTTAGTTTTTACGTAGATTTATCTGATAATAAATTATTTTAACCTTGAATCTGCGTTTTCCTTCATTTCTAGGCATAAAAGAGGTACGATTGAACTTCCGAAAACATCCAAAATTTCACCTTGATTTTTCTATCGACACCAGCCCCTTTTATTTTATTTTTTTGTTATTTTCAAATAGTTTTGGGGGATGACCCAAAATTGGGTTATGACAAGATTAATAAATATGATTGATGTCACAAAAAAAAACACCACTTAACCATACCATAGCGACCAATTTGAAACCAAAATGTTCTAGATAGAACGAGTGGTTTACCCGCGCGATGCGGCGGGTTTTTTTTATCTATGTAGAAAATTGATTGTTTTTTTATATATTGTATTTTATTATTTTAATATTTAGTTATTATAATTATATTTAAGAATAATGATATGAATTTTTGTCTTTCAAAAAATCCAAAGTCATTTTTTCTCTCTCTCAATATATTTTTAGGCAATAATATTCAATAAATATCAGTTGTATTAGAAATAAAAATATCGTAATTTATTCTAAGAACATAAACTGAATTTTTTTTTGTGCTATAATTATTTATTTGCCGTCTAAAAAAAACAGTCTAATGGAAACTGGAAGTGACTTGTATATTTTTTAATATGACTTGTAGATAATGTAGGTAAATTTGTCAATATTTGTTTTTAGATGTTTTGTTTCCAGTAATATTAGATCTAAAATATTAAAAATGAAAACATTGGAAATTCTTGTAAGGAAATAAACTTAAATAAAAGAGCACAAAATTAAATTTTGAAGCCAATCTTTTTTTTATATAAGATTTATTAATCATATTATTATATTAAATATATTTAAGAAAACATGATATGAATTTCTATCCTTCAAAAAATCTTAGGTCATTTTTTCTCTCTCTCAATATATTTTTAGGTGATAATATTCAATAAATATCCAAATATATAATTAGTTTTATATATTTTCATTTGACATAAATATACAAATATATAATTAATTTGACATAATTTCAATAATATATTTAATTTAAAGGATAATCTTAGGCTATTTTGTTCTCTCTATATATATTCTTAGGCGATAACATCCAATAAATATTAGAACATATAATTGGTTTCACATATTTTAATTCGACATAAATACACAAATATGTAATTAAAAAGTCAAAACACTGCAAATTTAATAAACTTAAACAAAAGAGCATAAAATTTAATTTTGAAGCCAATATTTTTTTATTTTATAAGATTTATTCATCGTATTATTATATTAAATGTATTTAAGAATACTGACATGAATTTCTATCTTTAAGAAAATCCAATGTCATTTTTCCTCTCCCTCTATATATTTTTAGGCGATAATATTCAATAAATATTTGAACATTATATTAGTTTTACATACTTTAATTTGACATAAATATACAAATATATAATTAATTTGATATATTTTCAATAATATCTTAAATTTAAAAGACAAAATTGAAGTAAATCCAAACATTGAAATCAAATAATTCAAAACAAAACTGGAACCTAAAAGAACTGGGACTGAAATGACACTGGAATCCATAATTAACTTGCATAGAATGATAGAATTGAAAGAAATCAAACTTTTAATACCTGAAATATTAAGGATTTATAATAAATTTGCATAGAAGGATGAAATTGAAATCAATCAAAACTTTGATACCAAAAATATTTAGAATTCCATCCCAACCCGCAAAATTAAAAGCATGAAGACCGAACTCGAACTTCAACACATAATCAATTTCAATTGAAGGATGAAATTGAAACAAATCAAAACTTATATAATTGCAATAAGGGCCAGAAAAACAAATTATAACATTCAGGGACTAGAATGAACTTTGCCAAAAACACTGCTTCGCTGACGTCAACTTGCGCAGGAGGAGAGAGAAATGAGGGGGGGAAATTCAAACGTCCATTGACACGTACCTGAGAACCACATGTATACACGTGACACCCCATGTGGAAAAGAGCATGGCAAAACATTGTTCTAGACGCTGGTTGATCATTTTTGGACGCCGTATGACGTAGCACGCGCCGCCTGAAACACACGTGCGCCCGGAAATGGACGGCGCGTGTTGGGACACGCTAGTAATCCGAGGCGAAAAAGAATAAAAAATTGGCTAATTACCGTTTCACCCCTCCCACCCTGTGCGTTATTTTGTCGTTTTCGAGGGCTAAAACGGTGACTGCATTGTTTGAAGAAATATTAAAAAAAAAGAACTGTCCGGCCGAACCGGGCCGGAATGGCCAATTACCTCGGAGCCCCTGAAACCGGCGGCGTTTTTTGTCTTTTTCGGGGGCTAATTTCGTTAATACACTGTTCAAAACCGGAAAAAAAAGAAGAGGAGGACATACACCCGCGAAGCACCGAGTCAAAGTGCACATGAATAGTTACTATGAGTCACAGTGAACAATAATTTACTGTTCAAATGCTGGTTTTCTTTTCGGTTATTGTATAATTTACAGAACTGGCTAGGAATTTAAAAAAATTAAAATCTATTCTAGATTTATTTTTTAAATTGAAACAAAATATACCAAGATAAAATCTATTATAATTTATTTTTATTTTTAACCTGAAACAAATTATACCGTTATTTACTTGCAAGTTACAACAAGACAGAATTGACAACAAAGTAATTTTCAGAAGCAGCAAGAGAGAGAATGACTTCTAAAATTGGCCAAACTATTTCAAGCAGTGGAAACAACAATTCCAGAATTACTTCCTGCTAATTTTAAGGCTAAAAACATGAGCCTGGCTCAAACTCGGTTATTATTTACATCCATCCTCAAGTGTATTTTGCTGAAGTACCAGCAGTTAGACATGTATATGTCAACAAGAAAAAATCCCATTGACTGCAAGAATTAAGATCATAATATCAAGAATACCTGGGGTTTATTCTTATTTCAAACTATGACTCTATGAACTCGCACCAAAAACATGGATTCTCTGTTCAATTGGAACCCGGCAGCACGGACAAGCAGCTTTCCCCTTCTTCCCGTAATTGTCACTGCAACTCGCACATAGAACTTGGTGAGCACAGGGAAGCAAAACAATAGAGACTTCATCTTTCTTACAAATCATGCACTCCCTGTCACGGTTGGCTCCTTTCTCAGATGAATTTTCCAGTTTCTCTAATTCATGAAGCAGCCTAGCAATTGTTTCTCCTTGGGGCTTCGTCCTCTCAGACTTTCCTGATGGCAAAACATTTGATTGATTATTCAGCTCATTGGACTCTGCGGCAGATTTCAGACGTGAAAAATCTTGTTCAAGTCTTTGAAGATCGTCCTTGTGGCGCTGGAAGTCGATTTCTATCTTAAGGCGCAGAGCATCAAGCCTCCTTTTATTCTCAGACTCAGCCGCTTCCTTGGAGCATCTTTCCTCTTCCACTAGGGCCAAAGCTTGTTCTTTCGCCTTCACTTCATGCCTCCACTTCCCCTGTAATAATAAAATTGTAATGAATTACTACTTCCCTTCTGATGTTTAAACTGAGGTAGAATGCACCCATAAATAAATCTGGAGCCAAAAAATGTTGCTCCAAAACTGAGAAATAAGGAAGCAGACAGGTTGCTAAATATATTGAACATTCAGTTCTAATATTATCCAGAAAAGGATGCTGGATAGAGTCTTGAAGGAATGCAGCCTGCCTAATGGCATAGTATGACCATGAAAGAAAGTGTTAGAGACACAAGAATGATAAATTAATCTACAGTGTTACCACATGCAGATTGCCGCTTTCAAAATTAATCTACAGTGTTACCATAGAGTCTGCTAAATAACTAGAGAATGCAACAAGGAATCAGTTGCTCATTCACCAATCAAGATTTGATCACAAACCAAACAAACAGAATCAATAATTGATAGTTTCAATCAAAACCATGGAAACAATTATGTCAAAGCACGAGGAAATGCAAATAATCTCAAAACCCATTGTTAATAATTATGATAAATTGAAGATTTTTGGAACTTCGGTGGATTATAAAATATGAAATAAGACAAGTAAAATAGGTAAGTTGATGGAAAATAGTGCATGATGTCACAAACAAGTAACAGCGTATGAGTAAATGTATATATGTCAAAATTGGTCAATCATTAGGCTTCTCTAAAATCACATCACCACATAAACAAAAGGATAATTTAGTGACCTTAATGATTGAGTTATCACTCATTGTAATTTAGTAAACTGATAAAAGAAAAATGGACAATGCAGTGAATATAAAGCTTGAGAAGGTTGTAGAAGTTCTGTATCCAGGCAAATTTCCACTTTGGAGTGCATTTTTGAGTGTCATGGCACCTAGCTGCTCGCACTGGTGTTGACTTGCATACCCATGCAACTTTGCACCAGTATTAATGGCCATGCACTCTCAAAAAGCTTAAGAAACACTTAAGCTTGCAAGAAAGAATGTAGACAGGGCAAGGGGTATGCTGAAGATTAAGATGCTAGATTCTATTTATGTATTTATTTCATAAAATAATAACCAATTACTTTAGGAGGCAGACACTGGAAATCTTTAAACGTGTTTGGCATCCCCTTCCTATTTTGAATAATGTACAAGTAAACTTTTTCCAAGTAATATTTTCTCATTTAGGATGAAGGGAGGAATGAGAACAGCTTCTTGAGAGTCTCCCAGTAAATCCTTTATTTAAATTTACCAGTAATTACTCACAACCTGTCTCTCCAACAATCTAACCATTTCCTCACAGAGCAAGGCCTCACTGCATCACACCAAGTACAGTGCAATCATTCTCCATTAGCCTTGCACTAAAATCAACCAAAAATTTTGCTTTCAAAACCAAAATTTAGCCATTGGGTGCAGTGTGACAGCAATGAAGCATCATCTTTCTGCTGGTAGTTTATTTGCCTTCTCAATTCTACTAGATTTACGCATGCCATTATGGACACAAACAAATCATATCCAAATATTAGGGCCTTATTTTTGCAATCCTAAATGAAGCCCATACCAAAACACTCACAGCTAACCTAAAATGTCATTCACCTAAAGGAGGAGGAGTTCAATCAATTGAAGCAGATAAAAAAAACAGATGGAACAATATTGAAAAACACGACTGTGGACTTTAACCAAGCTATATCGACCCTAATTTCTCCTTCAAACAAGTTAAGCTCTGAGATCAGAAGCCGATGACAAAACATCTACAGCAAAATTATTCTCTCAATGTTAAAGTTGCACAAGACTATAATCTTTTGTTCTATGAACTCTAACCCCAATTATTTACAGTCCTACCCAATTGATGGAAGGAATCATGTGGCTGAATATAATATCTAGAGCTAGGTAATACATTATTTCACTTTCATTTAATTTCTAAAAATCAGAGCTCTGTTCAGCTAGTCACATATAAATCTTGCTTAGCAGGAGATTAAAATTTAAGCTTTCATCTGTGACAAATGCATCTTTATCTTCTTATATGACTACTGTAGGAATACTGAATAAAACTATTTTGCTTTAGCTAATGAATTCTAAGAATTTTGATGCTATAACCATTCAAACTATGTCTATTCCCAATAATTTAGAATCGCAACTGGTTAAAATGTAATTATGTGGATTATAAGTGACAAGAGCTAATTAATGCATTGTTTCACATATATTTCTTTTTTCAAATTCACTGGCACTGTTCAGCTACCCATATACAACTCTTGCTTAGTATGATATTAAACTTGTGCTTTCAAAAATGAGCATTTTTATCTTGCTATCTGATCACTAAAGGAGCAACAAACCACTCTGCTTTAACTAGCGAGCTTTATTAAATATGGAGGGCCATCTTTTGTCTCTATTTCAAGGGTTTTTTTTCCTTCTGTTGGGGGTTGCAGTGGGAGTTGAGTGCTTGAATGATTTATCCGAAAGTAATGCATGCTAAGAGAAACTCATCAATCTAAGATCACTGTAGCTTAAATTACAGCATGAAAGTGACAAATATGTAGCAGGAAATGTTAATGGAGTTCGTGCATGTATGTGTCTGTAGTGGATTTAGGTATATAGCACACCTCAGCTTCTTTCCGAGCATGCTCAATATTAGCCAAACATTGTTGCAATTCCTTGATCTTCCCTTTCTCATCTGCAATCTCAGCCTGCAGTTTAGTTTTCTGTTTCTCCCATGCCAAAAGCCTCTTCAGGCACTTTTTCTCCCTCTTCGCTACCTCTAAACATGTTGTTACTGACTCTGATGCACTTAACTTAGAAGCCTCCATCTCTGCCCTGATTTCTGCATTCTCTGTCTCAAGCCGTCTCACAGCTGCATTTGCCCGGTCCACTTGACCACTAGCCTTCCTTAAAGCATTCTCCATCTCAGACAGCCTCTTCGCAGTTGAATCCTCCATAGTCTGTTTCCCCTTCTTTAATCGCTGGGTCTCCTCCCTTTCAATCCTCAACAGTTTAAGCTCTGTTAAATCACCACTAAGCTTTCTGGCAGCTTGCATTGCTTTCTGATGCGCCCACTCCTTCCGCTCCTTCACTTGTTTATCCAAATCCGTTATCTGTTGAAGCAGGGTGACAATCATCTCATCCTTCTGATCTTCTCCTACAAGCTCCAAATTCTCATCAAGCTTCAAATTCTGAAGCTTGCTCAGCATTGAACTAATTCCTTCTTCGTTCTTTGAATCCTGAGACTCCTCACCCTTCTCGACCATCCCTTCATCTGCCTCTGCAACTGGGGCAGCATTCCCACCTGCAGTAACACTCATACAAGACTGAACTTGCACCTGAGGTTGCATCTGCATCTGTTTTGAATTAGCTCTATAACCAGCAGCACACATTGCAACATTCCTTTTCAATAAAGACTGCATTGAAGGTGATAGATTAAACCTTTTAGGACACTCAATATCCTTTTGTAGAGTCATTTCTGCACTATATGAGAAAAACCCATCAAGTGAAAACTCTGATCCTCCCCCACTTCCAAACCCCCATCCACCATGAAACCTACACAACGCTGGTGCCACCACACCATCCCCATTATCAACCCCGCCAACACTCTCTACACTACTCTGAACATTACCACTCCCAATCCCTGGCAGCCCCGCAACAGGAATTTCAAGCGCACTTGCTCTACCCACATGAAGATCACTCATCAACAAACACCACATAGCATCACCTTTACTCAAATGTGGCTTAACTTGTTGCAACAAAGAAACCATACCCGCAAGGGAATACTCCTCTAATTGCCTTAAATCATTAAAAACAAGTTCCGTTTCATCTACATTTCCATTACTACTGCTACCACAATTATTACTATTCAAATAAGCCAACGAATTATGCAATATATTAGTCAGCACATCCATGCCACCATAACAATACCCGTTACGCAAGATTGCCTTTAATGCTACATCCTCATCATAACCCAATCCAACAAGCTTAGAAATAGCTTCTTTATATAAGAATTCAAGATTTTTTAAAAGAATTTCTTCCAATTGTTCCTCAGTGCAGTAACCCCATCCGTTATCATCAAGATTAGAATTGGAGTTGTTGTTGTTGTTATGGGTTGGATCGTGAAGACCCAGATGGTACGCTAAGGGTTTGAGACCCGTTTCAAGCAGGGTTTTGGCATAAACACAGGGATCGAATTCAGTGTATTTGGCAGGGCGGGGCACCCTACGATTTGCACGGACATGTTTTTCTCTAGCAGTGCAGCCCATATAGATTTATAGATAGATAGACAGACAGTATCAAGAGGGGAAAAAAACTGTATGGAAAGATTGAATAAAGAGATAGATATATGTGAAAACAAGAATCAGATTAAGAATATTTGCAGACGGATAGAGAAAAAAAGAAAGACTTACAGGTGGTGGAGGAGGAGGAGATTGGGCGGTTGTTTTTTGTATGTCTGGTGTGTGTTTTCGTGAATTTTGTGTGTGCGTGTTGGAGAGAGAGAGACAGTGATGCCAAGGGGATGGCATGCAAGCTGCTGAGGGGGGTTTAAATCAAAGGTTTTTTTTTCCTCAAAATTATGCAGTTTTCATCATCTGACTTTTAATTTTGATTTTTCGCTTTAAATTACGTTTTCATTGACTTTTTAATTTGATCAAATGTTTCAAATTCATCCTTTTCTCTTTAATTTGTTTTTAATTTGAGCTAAATTAAGTCTTTTTTTCAATCAAATTCTCAATTGTGGCTCAAAAGTTCTTAAACTTGATTTTTGCTCATGGTGCTCTAGATTTAATCCCATCTATAGTTTTTTTGAATTTTTTTATTTTTGTATATTTTTTAATATGTGAGACATTAAAACTAATGACATTAATCAAACACGATAAAAATGCTGATATTATTTAAGAAAAATACCAATTTTGGTCATCATTGACTTGGTAAATTAGGATTATAAAGCTATTATCTTCATTTTTTATGGTATAAATATTTTTATAGCAATGATGTTATCCAATCTTCTAATATATTTTTTTCAATGAAGAATGTCTTTTTAGTGTCCATGAGCCAATTTGTCAGCACAATGCGCTGGGTTTTTTTATATATGTAAAAAACTAATTTATTTTATAAATATTGTATTCTGTTATTTTAATATTTAATTAGTAAAAATTATAATTGATAAAATTTGTTCAAAATATTTTTTTTCCACCAAAAAGTAATTGAATGTTGTTATTGCTAAAACAATTTGATAAAATTTGTTAGAAACTTTGCTAAGAAGGTGAAATGATTTATTAGAAATTTGTTGTCACATATACTCTGGTTAAAAAAAACATAAAAAAAAACTTGGTTAAAAAAAACTGACTTGGACACCACGGTTATTAAAAAATAAAAAATTATGAAAAAAGGATCACTGTTTTTTAAAAGAACAAAAAAAAGAGTATAAAATATAAATTCAAAGCCAAAGCCAAAGTTTTTTTATAAGATTTATTCATCATATTATTATATTAAATGTATTCAAGAATACCGATATTAATTGTTTTTGCAAGAAATCGTAGGTCATTTTTTTCTCTTCATATATATTTTTAGGCGATAATATTCAATAAATATTAAAATATATAATTAGTCTTTTATACTTTATAGTGTAATTGAAATGGAAAGTTGGTTGTAGATTTTTTAATTGTAGATAATCCAGGTAAATTTGTCAAAACAATTATGAGTTGTCTTTTTTTCCTTGTAATATTAGATCTGACACATTATAAATAAAAATATTGTAATTTGTTTTTAGAAATAAACCTAAATTTTTTGCGTGCTATAATTAGTTATCTACCGTCTAAAAAGAACATTGTAATCTAAACGGGAAGTGACTCGCATATGTTTTAATTGTAGATAATCTAGGTAAATTTGTCTTTTTTTTTTAGTTGTATTTTTTGCCTAGTAATATTAGATATGAAATATTAAAAACCAAAATATGATAAATACTTTTTAAGAAATAAACTTTAAAAAATAGAACACAAAATTAAAATTCAAAGACAATTTTTTTTTCTTTTTTATAAGATTTATTCCTAGTATTATTATATTAAATGTAATTAAGAATACTGATATTAAATTTTTTACTTAAGAAAATCCTAAATCATTTTTTTCTCTCTATATACATTCTTAGGCGATAAAACTCAATAAATATTAAAACATATAATTAGTTTCACATACTTTAATTTGACATAAATATACAAATATATAATCAATTTGACATACTTTAAATCATACATGTAATTTTAAGAACAAAATTGAAGCAAATGCAAACATTCAAATTAAATAATTGAAAACAAAACCTGAAATTAAAAGAAATGGGACCAAAATGAAACTAAAATCAATAATTAACTTGCATGGAAGGATAAAATTGAAAGAAATCAAACTTTGGTACTGGAAATATTAAGGATTTATAATAAATATGCATGGAAGGATGAAATTAAAATCCATCAAAACTTTGATACCGAATATATTAAAAATTCCAGCCCAATCCGCAAAATTAAAAGCATGAGGACCGAATTGAAAGTCCAATATATAATCCATTTAAATTTAAGGATGAAATTGAATTAAATCAAAACCTATATAATAACATTAAGGGTCAGAACACCAAATTACAACGTTCAATAACTAAAATGAACTTTGAAATAAACAGCTTAGTTGATGTCATCTGGCGCAAGCAGGAGAGAGAAATGGGTGGGGATTCAAACGACCATTAACACGTCTCCAGACATCATTATAATACACAACGTCACCCCAGATGGAAGAGAACATGCCTGAAAATCATTCTAGACATCGGTTGGGCATCTTCTGACGCCGTATGGAGACGCACGCGCCGTCTGAATAACGCGTGAGCGCTGAAACGAACAGCGCGCCCGGTGATGCGCTAGCAACTGTTAGCGAAAAAATAATAATAAATTGGCTAATTACCGGAAAGCCCCCCACCCCCAAGCGTGTTTTTTGTCTTTTTCGTGGGATAAAATGGTTAATACACTTTTCAATGAAATATTAAAAAAAAAAAAGCTACTCGCTGTACCGGTCCAGACCGGGCCGAAAACAGTCAATGACCATCCAACCCCTGAAAATGACGGCGTTTTTTTTCTTTTTTGAGGGTTTTTTTTCTCGTTAATACACTCTTTGAAAGGCGGAAAAAAAGGTAGATACACACCCACGATGCACCGGATAAAATATCCAATAAACAGTAACAATGAGTCTCGAGCTATAGTAATTGATCGATTAATGCTATTTCCTTCTTTGAGTTATTCATTTTTGTTCATAAAAGGATATTTGTTGACTTTAACTCATTATTGTACTACCTTTTTTTATTTTTTTTATTCTAAAGTTACTTTATTTTTAATTAAAAAAATGACTATTATATGGTATTGTTAGCTTGCTATCTAGTAATGATTCAGTGTTTGGTCAATCATAAATAATTTATGTTAAAAATTTAATAAGAAAATAGTATTATTATTTTATTATTGACCAAAAGACCCGTATTTTCTAATTTTAGAACATGTTTTCTTAATATAGTTCAGGTCTATTTTTTTCCTTCTTGACCTATTTCCTTATATATATATATATATATATATATATATATATATATATATATATATAATGTAGCAAAACAATTTTATTGTACTTACTTTAAATTAGATTATGAAATAAAATAATTCTAATACAATGAATTCGATAATACAGGTATCCGATTCTTCCTACTTTTTTTAATGACGATGAAAATTTTATACTAGTAATTTTATTGAAACTTATTAAACAAATAAATTTATATCGATTTAAAATTTATATATTTTATTAGAAAGTTGCACTCCATAAAATGTTTATAGAAATTGATATTTTGCCTAAATTTATGGTATAATAGAAAAAATCTCACAATTTTAATATGTCATACTCTTAATATATTTTTTTGATGTTGAAAAAAAAAAGTTTTGACGGTGGTGAAACGTTGAGAAATGTCTAGTGTGTGTATATGGATAGATACTGTGGAGACCATAAAAAATCACAAGTTCAAACACCCTTAAAAAAATGATTTTTCGTTATATTTGATGGCATTGATTATATCCAAAGGTGTCACGCCAAAGGCAGACTTTCTGTTCGCCGCCATCAAATTTCTTTCAAAATATAAATCTTATCCAAGTTTTAATTTTAATAATTAATAACAAATTCAATATTTTTACCTCACTTAAGGTGTGAAATACTTAACAGAATTATACATAATCAAAACCAATTTTTAATTAATAAAACAAAAATAAAATGATAATCCGGTATTATTGACATATACTAAAAGTGAATCTGATATCATGGTTAAATTATTGTGCTTTGTGAGTTAAATCATTGTGGATTAGAATAGTATTGCTCAATTTTCGGGCCGGTTCAGGTCACTTGGGTTGCCGGTTCAATGTTTTTTTTTCTTTTTGTCTGGTGCAATAACGTTTTTGTCCCTTGAAAAAGACAAAAAACAGGTTCTGGGCTAAGAGGCTACGAGATAATTGCACATGTCCGGTTCACTGTACTTTTTGAATTTTTTTAAATTTCTTTGTATAGTGAGATAACAATTATATCCCTAGAAAAGACCAAAAACCAGCTCTCAAGGTGAGGGTTGTCACGGGAAATTTCACATATTTTGAAAATAACTAAATACGGATATAGCCCCTAATAAGATAAATTAGCTGAGTTGGGCACAAGGATAGATCGGTAATTAACCTTAATTATTTATTCTTTTTCTTGGAATTTTGTCGGCGTGTGTTACGCATGTGCACGACAGAATTTGGCCTCACTCCCTGTTCGGGAGGCCCATGAGGTGTGTTACTGTTGATGAAAATGGGCATCCGACGTCTCTGTCGATGCGTCACCGTGTGGTCGTCCTCAGGGTGCAGCGCGTTTTGTCAATATCTGGCCGTATAGGCAATGGTGGGCGGTTAAATTTGTTTTTGCCGTTTTCTCTCACCTGCACGCTAAAGTGCAAGAGAGCCCCCGGGTTTTTTCATGTTTCACTTCAGTCTCTATCGTTTTAATTTTGTGTATGGTCCTGATTTCTTTTATATAAGTGTTGATTTATTTCAATGGAGTACTTCAATTGAAATTAATTATATATTAAGGTTTTAATTCGGTCCTCCCTCTTTTAATTTCTGAATTGGGTTTACATACCTTAATATATTCGGTATAGAAGTTTTAATTTCTTCAATTTTGTCATTTGATTGAAATTGCTAATATATTTGATTTTTATTTCGGTTCTTATACTTTTAATTTTTGATTTTAATCCCTTTATTTTTTAATTTTTATGGAATAGTCCGTATTTTTATCCATGTATATATAAGTGTGCTCTTAGCTTTGATTTTTAATTCTTATTATTTTCTTATTTGTTGAGGTCGTATTAAAAAAAATAGCTCTTAAATTTTATTTTGTGTCTATGATCATATGAAAATTGATATTTCCTTTTTTCTCCCTTTGTTGTTTCTTTAGTTTTTTTTATTTTATTTTTTTCTGTTTTTTTTTTTATTTTCAAGTCAAATGAATTTTTTCACCTCATAATTTTTATTTTTTTGTTTCATCTTTTGTTAAAGTTTTCAAGATTCTTTTAGTCTTTTATTTTTTTATTATTAACACAACAAGAATAATAATAATAATAATAATAATAATAATAATAATAATAATAATAATTTTAGTTGTTTTTCTTGCTTACTCTTTTGTTAATGTTTTTTTAGTTTTTTTCTCTCAAAATAAATTAATAATTTTTATTGTTTTGACAGTAATAATAATGATAATTTTAAAAACTTTGATGTTACTATTATTGTAATAAGATGTGTTGATCTGTTTTGTTATATTAAACTTTGCATATATGAATACTATAGTTTAATTATGAACCAACAAATCCTATTAATTTCTTTAATCCCATCAATTATAAAAATTGTTTACCCAGCCCGCAACGTAATGCAGTTAATTTTTTTAATTTTCAAGTCAAATAACTTTTTTTCAGCTAATAAGTTTTATTGTTGTTTTGTCATTTATTTTATTTTGTATTTGGTCTTTTGTTAAAGTTTTTAGGCATTTTTTATTTGATTTAATTTTGTTTTTTTTTCATTATTAACACAATAATAATGATTTAGTTTAAGATTTTGTTCTTACTTGGTTTTTTGTTAATTTTTTTGTATTTTTTTATCAGGATTATTTAACAATTTTTATTATTTTAATAGTAGTAGTGATGATAATTTTAGATGTTAAGATTTCAATTTCACTGTTATTATAATTGAATATATTTATCTGTTTTATTGTATCAAACTTTATATGTATAAATATTATATTTTATTTCAATAGTTATAAAAATTATTTTAACTGTTGTTATCTAAATACATATTATACTTTCCATTCACATTAAAATATTTAATTTAATTATTCTACAAATTAGCCAGATGATATTTATATGCATGACGTAGTAGGAGTAGTTACAAAGGGATACAAATTAATATTGAGAAATAACAGAAGTCCACATATACAGACAGCTCCCTGGTAAGCTCCCTCAAGATCATAGTCATGACTGTGAAAACCAGAAAGAATCAAGTTCCATCGCCTGCTTTTTTAGAAACAGTGGAAGAGATCACGAGACTCTATAAATCACTTCCGTCACGACCCTCCATTGAAGAAGTTGAGGCGGCCATTTTTGTGATCAAGACTGTCAGCAACGAAGAGCAGGCAAGGCTTGATGATTTTGGAGAGCTAGAATGTCCTCAAGATGTTCCACAGGAGCTCTTCTCCGTGCTACAGCAAGCGAGAAAGACTGTGGTGTTGTTTCAAAGCCATGAACAGAGAAAAGAGGCTCTTTACTTGGTTGAAGCTGACAAGATGTTTGAGAAATTCGATGGGTTGATACAAAGAATTTCTTTGTTGGTTTCTGGGGATACCCAGAAGGAGAAACTGATTTCTATCAGTGAGTCAGTTGAAAAAACTGAGAAAGAAAGTGTTGTTAGCGATGAAAGTTTGATCAAGAAAAGAAAAGATGGAGAATCGGATAAGAATGGCTTCAAGGATGTGGTGAAGAGCTCTTCCACGAAGGCTGCTTTCTTTTCGGGTAATCTTTAATGTTTCTTTACTGCTTGGTTTCTTCGGAGTTTGTATATGCTTGCACTTGAAGATTGTAGAATCCGGGTATTCAAAGACAGACTCTATTGACCACTTTAAAATTTGACATGCTTACATGTTCAAGATATTAAAAATAGGAAGAAAAAAAATTAAACTTGTCTTCATTTCAGTTGCATATATGGAAGTTCAAGATTTTTTTTTCAGAAATGAGGTTTTGTTTCCAATTTGATGTGATTATTCAAAAGAATATTGAGCTGAAATAGGCAGAGAAGAAGGTGTGTATTCTAAGACTTAGGAGTCATAATTTATTATTTTTCTGGTCTAATTTTAACATGATATTTTGAATCTTTAAATCTGTGATGTTGAAATATTTGTGATAAAATCTATTGAATAGTTCTCTTCGTAGTTGATGCCCTGGATAGCAAGCTGTTAGAACTTGTAATTTGTATTCTTTTCGTTTAATTTCTGAGTTACAGTGATGGTAGATATATACTTCTACCTTAGAACCGGATTACATGGGCAAAACAATAATATATATAATGGTAACCTACATTTGTCTTCTACAACGGTAATATACATAAAAAATAAATACAACCCATCCTGAACCCATCCTGTTGTATATTCTTTACACTCCCCTTCAAGATGGAGCATAGATATTTATCATGCCCATCTTGCTAATAGAATCATGAAATACCCTTCCTGAAACTGCCTTTGTAAGGATATCAGCTAACTGATCTTCGGAGCGTACAAAAGGAAATTGTATAATTTTCCTATCAAGATTCTTCTTTATGAAGTGTCGATCTACTTCAACGTGTTTGGTTCGATCATGTTGTACTGGATTATGAGCAATCTCAATAGCCGTTTTATTATCACAGTGTAGATTCATAGATGTCCCATAATCTATTCTCAAATCCTGCAACACATGTTTTATCCATAATAATTCACACACACCATGAGCCATACCTCGGAATTCTGCTTCTGCACTTGATCTAGAAACTACTTTCTGCTTTTTACTTCTCCAAGTAACCAGATTGCCTCTACAAACGTAAAGTATCCTGATGTTGATGTTCTATCAATTTGGTTTCCTGCCCAATCCGAGTCTGTAAAACCTTCAATTGCGAGAGTCTCCTTCTTTGAAAATAATAGGCCTCTTCCTGGTGCACTCTTCAAATACCTTAAAATCCGATATACTGCATTCATATGTTCTTCTCCTGGTGAGTGCATAAACTGGCTTACCACACTTACTGCATAGGCTATATCGGGCCTTGTATATGATAGATATATCAGCTTCCCAACTAATCTTTAATAACAGCCTTTGTCCGCTAGCGTCTGATTCTTTATCTCTCCTAACTTGTGATTCATTTCCATTGGTGTGTCGACTGGTTTACATGCAAGCATTCTAGTTTCTGTTAACAAATCTAACACATACTTTCGCTGTGATAGGCATATCCCGGTTTTTGACCTTGAGACTTCAATCCCTAAGAAATACTTCAATTGTCCGAGATCCTTCATTTCAAATTTTGAAGCTAGAAATTGTTGGAGTGCTTTTCTTTCTTCTAGATCGTCTCCTATTATAACCATATCATCTACATACACAATTAATGCTGTAATTTTTCCTTCTTTATGTTTTATAAATAGCGTGTGGTCCGAGTTGCTTTGCTTATACCCAAAATCCTTCATTGTAGATGAAAATCTTCCAAACCATGCCCGTGGTGACTGTTTCATCCCATATAATGCCTTCTTTAGTTTACAAACTTTATCTCTACTCGAGGGATTCTGTTTAGTTCCAAGTGGTTGATCCATGTAGACTTCTTCTTTAAGATCCCCATTTAGGAAAGCATTCTTGACATCAAATTGTTGGAGACCCCAGTCTCGATTAACTGCTAAGGATATGAGGATGTGAATAGTATTGATCTTTGCAACTGGAGCAAATGTTTCTTGATAATCTATCCCATATTTCTGCAGTATACCGTTTCGCAACTAGTCTTGCTTTGTATCTCATTATCATTGTCGTCCGCATTGAGTTTTACAGTGAACACCCATCTGCACCCAACGGTCTTTTTCCCTTTTGGTAGTGGACATATCTCCCAAGTGTTATTCCTCTGAAGTGTCTCCATTTCTTCATTCATTGCCTTTGTCCATTTTTGATCTGCTAGTGCATCTTGTATATTGCTAGAAATAGATACAGTAGATAATTGATTAACAGAAAAAACATATGATTTAGACAACCTATGGGGAGACACATAATTGCTGATAGGGTATTTAGTCTTAGAATTTGGATCAGGTTCATATTGTTTCTTCGGAATTCCTCTATTTGATCTCTGTGGATATGTGTGTGTTATATTTTCTACAGAAGCAGGAATTTCATTAGTTTCATCAATTATATGGTTTGGATTTACCTGGGGACAAATATTCTGAGTTGATTCTTCGGCTAATGGTGTAGACATCTCTGGATACCGAGTGGGGTTGTTCTGATCTATGTAAATATCCAAATTAGTACCATCGTTAGAATCCAAACCCTTTTGTCGATGTCGTATTTCTTCATTGAACTTGTCAAGTACCCCTCCATTTTCCTCAAGTATGAATAGATCATCGTCGTGCACTTCATTATGTCTCTCCCCCTGAAGGGACGACCCAGAAGCTCCCCTGAATAGTAAGGCTCCAATTCATGGAACGAGATATCTAGGGTAATATGTAATTTCGGGTGCAGCGGATCATAACACCTATATCCCTTCTGAAATTCTGAGTAACCAATGAAAACGCACCTTTTTGCACACAGATCAAGTTTACTCCGTAGAACATATATTGTGCATCCAAATACTCTGGGTTCAAGGTTTGGTAGATGAGGGACGGAGAGTAGTGATTCCATCTTTTGTTGAGGAGTATGAAAATTGAGCACACTGGATGGAGTACGATTGATTAAATAGGCCGCCAATTTAACTGCTTCTCCCCAATAAAATTTAGGCATATTCATACCAAACAAGGATGCCCGAACGACTTCCATAATTTGCCTATTTTTTCGCTCAGCAAGCCCATTTTGTTGTGGAGTATAGGTGCAAGAAGTTTGATGTCGAATTCCATGATGACCCAGATATGTCCCAAGATTTTTATCCATAAATTCTGTACCATTGTCTGATTGAAGTGTACGAATTGACCTCTGATATTGGCTTGTCACCATTTTATAAAATTCTTGAAAAGTTGTCCCCACCTCATTCTTATTTTTCAGAAGTGAAATCCAAGTCATTCGAGTGCATTCATCAATAAAAGTAATAAAATAGCGTGCACCAGAAAACGATGGAATTTTTGCAGACCCCCAAACATCTGAGTGAATAATTGCAAAAGGTTCAGAACTTTTACTCACACTTGGTAAATAAGGGATACAATGGCTTTTGGCCAATTCACAAGTGTCACATTTAAAATCTGAACTACTTAAATCTGAAAACAAGTGCGGTCGTAATTTCTTCGAGTACCTAAATGATAGATGACCTAGTCTGCGATGTCATAACCAGGATGAGTGCTTCCTTTTGTCTTTACTCGTAGTTTGATGTGCCTGACTGAACCTTGACCCCCCCCTTTTCGGTTAATTCCAGATAATAAAGATGTCCCCGTCTAACACCATAGCTAAGAATATTCCGGGTTAGAATGTCCTGAAAAACACAAAATAGAGGCCAAAAAATTACAGTACATGAGAGAGCAGATGTAATTTGGCTAACCGAAAGGAGATTGTATGCGAGGGACGAAACCACTAGAACTGTATCTAGGGTGAGGGATTCGGTCAGGGTTATAAACCCTTCTCCGGTAATAGGAGAAGGACTACCATTAGCCGTGTAAATAACTGACTGGGAGGAATATTTAGGAAATTTTAAATTACCAGAATCTCTAGTCATGTGGTCGGATGCACCTGTGTCAATAGTCCAGGTATTTTTTGCAATATCAGATACTTCAAAATTTTTACCTATTATACCTGGATGAGCAACGTTCGCAGTTGGTTGTTATGGTTCGACTTCCGTAATATTTGTCACATGCTGTCCGAAATTTTTTCGAGGTTTCTTCTTAAAATCCCACAACTCTGGATACCCAATTATTTCATAACACCTTTGTTTTGAGTGACCTGGTTCACCACAATGTGTGCAAACCAGCCCACCCGGTTTTTTAACACTTGGACTGCCCGGGTTAAAACTTGGGTTAAACCCATTCTTTCCATTTTTTCCAGCCTCTTCCCCGGGTCCCCATATTTTTCGATCTCTTTCATTTCCAGCCTCTCTCCCGTATCCTCCCCATATTTTCCGATCTCTGTCATGTCCAGCTCCCTTCTCCGATCTGTGGCTCCGTGTGAGCAACATGGTGCTCAGCTGAGACAGGGGAGACATCATGGGTCCTGCCTCCCATGACTGTCTTCTGATGGTGTTCTCGTCGGACACAGACGTAAGCGCTTTCGAGATCAAGCTTGGGGTCTTGCCATAAGATCTCCCCACGAATATGTTCGAAGGTTGGGTCGAGGCCACTGAGGAAGATGTGAAGACGGAGCCTTGCCATGGCCGAGTGAAGATGAAGTACGCCGTCCACTGTTCCGGCTTGGGAGGCAGTCCGACAATCAATTTCTTGAAAAATAGCCACCAGCTCATTGTAGTAAGTAGCCAAAGGTCTTCCATTTTGTTTTGTGTTGAATGATTTCTGATTTAATTCGAAAATATAGGTTTCGTCGGCGCCGTCGTAGAAGGTACGAGAGACGGCCTCCCAGATTTCCCTCGTCGTGGGAAGACGAATAAATCGTCTCATCAGTGACGGGCTCATGGATTCAATAAGCCAACTCTTTACGCGATGGTTTTCTGTGATCCAAATTTCCAATTTCGGGTCACCGGGTCCTGATTTTTCAATGGCACCAGTCAAGTACCCAGCTCTATTTCGTGCCCCAATCCTCATCTCCATGAGCTGAGACCAGAGGGAAAAATTTGTTTCATCTAGCAGAATACCAGTGGGGAAGGCAGAGGTATCTTGATTGACCACAATTGGGTGAGTGGGAGTTGACAGTGGTGTGATTGGGGCTGAATTGGTTGGGAAGCTGGTTGGGACTGAAATGAAGGCATTGATTTCCATATTTGATAGATTTTCTTGCGTTTCTGGTTGTTCCATTGGAAGGTGCTCCATTGGAAGGTGCTGGGGTTAAAGATGTTGAAAATCGTGGGTGTGGGATTTCTGGGTAAATTTTTCTGGGTAATGTAGGACTTTGAATTTGTGATTTCTAGGTGATTTTGGGTGGTTTTTCTAGAAGGTAATTGCAGAGCAATTTTTGAGGTATGGAGATTTTGGTTAAAACAGGAATGTGGGATGAGATGAGATGGATTGTGGGATTGTAACAGAGTGGGATTTCGAAATTTTTGGGTTGTGATTGTTGATGAACCTGTTGAGAACAGGTACTGTGGGAATCAACCAAAAAATTGGTGTTATGGGTAGTGCAAAGAATAATACGATACAAAACACTTTGACTTCAGAAATTCGATTTCAGAATTTCGATTTAAGAAGAAGAAGGTATGCTCTGATACCATGTTAGAACTTGTAATTTGTATTCTTTTCGTTTAATTTCTGAGTTACAGTGATGGTAGATATATACTTCTACCTAAGAACCGGATTACATGGGCAAAACAATAATATATATAACGGTAACCTACATTTGTCTTCTACAACGGTAATATACATAAAAAATAAATACAACCCATCCTAAACCCATCCAGTTGTATATTCTTTACACAAGCCAAAAGAGATGCCTCACCCTGCTTGATTGTAATTGCAGGTTTGGTGCGAGGTTAAAACTAGTTGAAAATGGTTTTCTTATTTTGTTTCGTTTTGTTCACTAATGTTATGGTATTCTTGGCTCCTTTCCTACAATTCTTTAATCTTTATATTCGAAAGTTTTTCATTCCTTAATTCTTCGTGTGGATATTGGAGCATTACAGGTGAAGTGAACTCTGAGAAGTTGAGTCTGATGAAGGTGGCAGCAGTCATAGAAAAATCTGCAAAAACTGGAGCTGTAGTTCTTGATCTTAGAGGCAAGTTGATGGATCGGGTTGAGTGGCTTCCTCTGTCAATTGGGAAATTATCGGCCATTACCAAGTTGGACCTGTCAGAAAACCGAATCATGGCACTTCCAACCACCATTAGTAGCCTCAAAGCCCTGACAAAGCTGGACGTCCACTCCAACCAGCTAATAAACCTTCCCGGGTCATTTGGAGAGCTGATCAATCTGACCCATCTCGATCTCCGGGCAAACAGGTTAAGATCACTGCCAGCTTCTTTTGTGAAGTTGACAAAACTTGAAGATCTTGATTTGAGTTTAAATCAGTTCACTCAATTGCCGGAGACTGTTGGGAGTGTGACCAGATTGAAGGTATTAAACGTGATGGCTCTTCCAACCACCATTAGTAGCCTCAAAGCCCTGACAAAGCTGGACGTTCACTCCAACCAGCTAATAAACCTTCCCGGGTCATTTGGAGAGCTGATCAATCTGACCCATCTCAATCTCCGGGCAAACAGGTTAAGATCACTCCCAGCTTCTTTTGTGAAGTTGACAAAACTTGAAGATCTTGATCTGAGTTTAAATCAGTTCACTCAATTGCCGGAGACTGTTGGGAGTTTGACCAGATTGAAGATACTAAACGTGGAAACAAATGAGCTTGAGGAGATTCCTTACACAATTGGAAGTTGCACCTCGCTTGTGGAACTGAGATTAGATTTCAATCAGCTCAAATCACTTCCCGAGGCAATCGGGAAGCTTGATTGTTTGGAGATTCTTGCTTTGCACTATAACAGAATTAGAGGGTTACCTACAACAATGGGCCAACTTTCCAACTTGAGGGAACTCGATGTAAGCTTCAATGAACTAGAATCCATACCTGAAAACCTGTGTTTCGCAGGAAATCTTAAGAAACTGAATGTTGCCAATAACTTTGCGGATCTAAGATATTTACCGCGAAATATTGGAAACCTCGAATTGCTTGAGGAGTTGGATATAAGTGACGATCAGATAAGAGTCTTGCCAGATTCTTTTAGGCTCCTGTCAAAATTGAGTGTTTTTCGTGCCGATGAAACTCCATTGGAGATTCCACCAAGACAAGTAACTATTCTGGGCGCTCAGGTAATGCTCGATAACAGCTTTGGCTCACCAATTACTAATCTTTGATCTGTTTCTCAAAAGAGACTGACTTATTCATCTTTCCCTCATCAGGCTGTTGTCCAGTTCATGGCCGACCTTGTTAACAAGGGAGACGCAGACACTCCATTGTCAAAGAAGAAGGTCTGCTCAATCCTTTGGCCTTTCAGGAGCAGCTAAATCATTTAGTTGACAAAATGCTTGAAGTTATATGTTTAGCCTCGATGCGCATAGTAATCGATGAATAAATCATTCCTTGAGACCACGCTGGTTTTGCTTGGTTCAAGTGTAATGAGAGAAAAATACGAGTAGGCATTCCTATTTTGTATACCTTCATTTCTCCTATGAGATACATTATCTGTTAATTTCTGTGATTATTTTGAGAGGAAATATTCATGAGACTATACTTGTTTCGTTGAAAATAAACTAATAGAATATTATTTTTGTTAAAATAAATAAGCAATAGTTTTAATCATAATTGTCAGTTTCATTTCGTTTTGTTTCGGCCAAAACGATCAAAACGTTTTGTACTAGTTAAAAAAACAAGATAAAAGCAACAATTACAACCATAGTTATCAGTTTACGTTTTATATTAGTTAAAGAAACAAAATAAAACATTGTTGTTTTTATCTCTGTTTAAATTTTGACTAGTTCTGATTTTTTCAACTAAATATCAGCTAAAACATACTGGTATTATTTTGTATATGTCACTTCAGCTATAGAAACAAAAATCATCTCCCACGCCGCTCATCTCCCGCCTGGACAAAACAAAATGTTGTGGGTCACTGATGCTTTTTTCATGTAGCATCAAATTGATTTTACACACACACTATTGTTCCATATCTTTGTATTTATTTGTGTGCATGCGTGTATATATATTATTGTTTATGAAATATATTGAAAATACGAGAAATAAAATCAAAATAATAAAAATTAAAAAATATATATTATAAAAAAATGAATTGTTATGTCAACTTTAATTTTATAAAAAATAAAAATTATATTTATTTTTTAAATTTTTAATTTTTTTCATATATATAATTTATTAGTTATATATGAAAAGTACAACCTCAAAATAACAGGTCAAAACACTTCAAAACCAAAACATTATATTTTAATGGAAAAAACTAAACATCAACACAGGTGAATCTGATAGCTATGGCTGCAACAAAGATTTAGTTTTAAATGGGGTCACCCATACTTTTATTTTTCTTAAACCTGGGTAGCTCTAACCCCACCCAAATTGGCTAGATTTAAAAGCAAAAGTCATCGAGCAATTACAAAATATTTGTGGCAAGAGGAACATTCGTTGCCAGATCATTAATTACATATATTCCAACCCCGCTAAGGCTCGCGTGCCATTATCAATAATCGAACCACGTTATGAGTATGAAACATTTGTTTGTACACCGGGGAGGGCACGTCTATCCCTAGATAAACATGGTTGCTGCTATTTTGTAATTATTTAATTTAATGCAAATGTTAATTATATTGGGAATTATCTGAGAGCAACTTCCATGCTCTTATCACATAATGGACAGACCTAGAAAGCCTTTGCGGTCTTCTAGGTAATGGTGTTCTTTTTATTTTTATTTTTTTATAATCTAATATTCGAGTTAGTTTGTGTATATCTTAACTATTAAAATTAACGATCAAATAAATATTTAACAAATTTTATGAATAATAATATTTTATATGTGTCTTGGCTATTTCACGAGCTTTAAAAATTAACCATAACGGATGAGTATTGAATATAATAATAATAATAATAATAATTATTATTATTATTATTATATTCAATACTCATCCGTTATGGTTAATTTTATTATTATTATTATTATTATTATTAAAGATGGAGTGTTACTATAGAATTGGTACTCGGGGGTGAACTTGGACTCGATTAGATAAGGTTATCCAATTAAGCTACTTCTAAAAATCAACTTTGCTCCACCCTCTAAATAAATCAGCTGCCTTGAAATTGAATCCCTTGTCAGCACACTGTGTTTGTAGTTACAGGTTATGGACCCATGCTATTTAAGAAAAAAGTTATAACAGCTCGTAAATCATTGTGTATACACTTACAAAACATTATGGATTACAATAATGTATTAGCGATTTTACTTCTCAATGCGTCTTAGCTCCTGCCTTTGTATCAAGGATATTTTTGATTTTTCCACGAGATCAGTTGGCAATACCATATTGTTTGGGATTATATTTGTATTTTCCGTGTATTTTTAAACAGTCAAAATACTATCTTAACTCTCCCCTCAGCCTATGAATAGTAACCAGAGCTAGGGTAATATCGTTTTTTACCAATGTATGTACAATGCAATAACAAAAATGCCTACAAATAAGACAAAATTTGAACTACCAACGGGGGGTCCTTCGGACATTGCACATTTCTGAACGTAAATACTACTTTAGCCCCAGTATAGACATAATTTTAGAAATGATTGTGGGGGTGCTTTGGTAATTAGCCCTACTTTTTACTGTTTGTATTTCGGCACACTGTTGGCGTGTCATCTCTACCTTCTCCCAACCCACTCTCTTCAGGTAGCGCGTGACATGTCATACAATGTTTGAAAATGCCTCTCTGGCATAGCTGAGGCTTTGCCTCCATGTCCTCTACCTACTAGAGTTGCGCGTGGCATTACATTATCACCAGAGAGGCGATGGTCAGTTGAACGTTTTTAACCCTTTTCTCTCTCCTCAGAGCCATTTTTATTATGTTAACATTATTATTATTAATAATAATAATAATAATTTAAGGTGTTGTAATCTTGATGATAATGATGACATTATAAATTATCATAATAATAACGATTATAATTTATTATAATAATTATGGTGCTTATTATGTATGTAGCTAATGATGCCTTTGATGATGATAATAGCAATAACTCATAAAATAATATAAAAATATCAATAATGACATAAATAATTATATCGATTATAATAATACTAATTAGAATTGAAATATTATTCATAGAAACAACGATGTTAATTATCGTGATGATTATTGTCATAATAATGACAACGATTATAACAATATTGTCAGTAATAATCTGAATATTAATTACTTACAACAATTATTATAATAGCATCTATAATAATTATGATAATTTTAAAAAAATATGATTAAAATATAATAAAAATGAAAATAATTCATTAATCGATGTTTTTTTCCCAAATTGACCAAAAAAAAATACAAAATCAAATTTAAACAAAACGGGTAGGAAAATTGTGCCAAATTATTTACAAGCACTCTAATGAATAGAGGCAATCTACCGATTAAATAATTATCCAAATATGTGAACAATATCAATATTCAGTAACTTCAATACACAAAACAACTAACCCATTTGAAACGAATTTTATTGATGATGATTTAACTAATTATATTTAGATTTAATCAATAAAAACACACAGAACAATCAATCATTTTGCTACATCAGTGCCAAGCTTTTTTGATATAACAAACTAATTGATTGTTGTGCGTGTTTTCATTGATTAAATGTAAATATAATTAGTTAAATCATCATCAATAAAATCTAATTCAAATGACAAAAGTAGTTAAAACAAAACCATCAATCAAATTGTTTGTTGCATAAAACAAATCACTCATCTGTGCTAAAATTCAACGATTGTAATTTTACTATTTGACAATGAAAGAATTCGTGAAACAAATAAAACATACACAACAATCAATCAGTATATTACATAGAGCACATGACTCATTTTAACAAAAAAAATTCGATTCCAATTATACATTTTATTGATGAAAAAATTATCAAAACAGTTAACAATAGCAACATTCAATCATTTTTAGGCAGAAAAAAACCCGTTTCTAAAAGAATCTATCAATTACAACTTTACTAATTAAATTTCAAAATAACCAATTACAACATGCACAAAAACAATCAGTTTTTTACATAGAAAAAAAATCTTAGCACATCGCGCATGCAAGTTAGCTCATAAAATCTAATTATTTGCACGAACTTCTCATATTTTTTATTAATTAATCACACAACATAGCATTAGAAGTAATATATATATATATATATATGATACCATTCCTTATTCTAAAAGAAAAAAATGCTACTATATCTTAATACATTTTAAACAAAACAAAACAAAATCATTTTCTATTTATATTTAACATTAAAATTAGAAATAAAATAATAATGACATGAAATTATAAAGGTACATCTACAAAATTTCCTCTAACCTCTGCTTCCAAAAATGTTGTTATAATATTTTTATTAATATAATAGAAAGAATGCTAAGACTAGTTTGACACTTTGTTTTAAGAGTCTTTTTGAAAAAAAAATATTTTTTTTTTATTATTTTAGATTAATTTTTTTGATGTTTTTAGATTATTTTCATGTGCTGCTGTTCAAAATAATTGTTTTTTAAATTATTTTGATATATTTTTAAATAAAAACACTTTAAAAAACAATTTTAACCGTACTTCCAAACTACTTCCAAACAATTAATAAATTTGCTTGTTTTGTTTTATGGTGCACAATGCTTTTTGAAATCTTAATAAAAAATATATTATCTTACATCAACAAGTTAAAATCATTAAAAAAACATTGAAGAGTATTTAATATTTTTTGAAAAATATTTTTATAAGGAATAGTTTGCAAGGTTCTTTTTATTTGTTGTTAATATTAATATACTAAAATTATAGAGAAATATTGAAAAAAAAATATTAATTTAGTATTTTTTTTAAATACATTAAAACCGAACTTTTTTTTTCTTATACATATGTATATATATATATATATATATATATATACATATATATATATAAAAAGTAAATCTGAAAAACCTGGGCCAGGCCCGATTCATATTAAGATATTACTTCAAAGTCCTACCCGGAGAATGACTTTAGGCTTTAGTCTTCAGCAGTTGAGCAAGGCATAGCGCGAGCGATCCCTCCCACCGCAACAGGGTCAGTCAGCATCCTCTTTCTGCTCTCTTAATATTATATCCCTAATTTTGTTGTTTGTTGAAATTGAATTCCTTATTTAGTTTACCCTTTCGCTCTGGTTGTCGGAAAGTTTTTTTACAGATATCTCTCTTGAAGAATGTAATTACAAACAGTGAAAAGTAGCTGAATGTGTTATTTATTAGTATATGTGCACTATTGAATGAGAATCTCTTCAGTTCTGTTCTTTTTTTTTTGTTTTTATATATAATCACTCAGACAAGCAGCCATTGGCAAGTTTACATGACTTTGGCATAAGCATATCTTTCTACAAAGGTGGTTATCAATGGACTTATATTTCCTTGCCAATTCCCTGGCTAGCTACTATCTTTGCATGCCTTTTGGGATTGCTTCTTCTAAATTAATTTTGGCTTTAATGTTACTGTTTACCTCAGCATTGTTTTGTTTTATATGCACCTCCAGGTTGTCTCCTGAAATTACAGGATCACTATGGCTGAAAGTTCAATAATTTCTGATCAAAAGGTAGAAGCATTAGAAAAGAAAGGCATGGATCGGGTAACAAAGGTGTATGTTTGGGACATGGATGAGACCCTCATATTGCTCAAGTCTTTGCTGAATGGGACTTATGCACAGGCTTTCAATGGTTCAAAGGATGTGCAGAAGGGAATGGAAATTGGTAGGATGTGGGAGAAGCACATTCTTCAAATCTGTGATGATTTATTCTTCTATGAACAAGTGAGTTTCTCTTCTTCTTGTCAGCTTTGATGCATGTTGTCCAATTATATTTGGGTATCTAGTACAAATCTGGATGGTTTTGTTTTAAACTTAATGAAGAATATGGTTACCTATTTGCCAAATTCTCGAAATGCAGATAGAGAACTACAATAAGCCTTTTCTTGATGCCATGAGTCAATATGATGATGGGCTTGATCTTTCTAATTATGATTTCAATCAAGATGGATTTGGTCCTCCTTCTGATGATGTAAACAAAAGAAAGCTAGCATACAGACACCGCACCATAGCCAGCAAGTACAAACAGGTACTTTTAATAGATAATCATCAAGCATGAGAACATTATTCCATTCTATATCTACTCCATGCAAGTAATGATGATCATACCAACTTAAGTGAAAATCTGAAAATGAAACCTGCTTTTTAATTATGTTTTGTTCATCGCTGCTATATGAGCCTAGATGTAAGAAGGGCTCTTAAAGGTTCTGCTGAAAAAAGCTGGTTGCTTTTGGTTGTCTTGTCGGGTGTTTGTTTGACTGCAAAGCCTTTAACCCTCACTAGTAGATTGTCATGAAATATAAATGCTGACTTTGTAGCACTGTGTTATAATCATATAGTATGTTAATTCTCCAAGTTCAATGCATTTGTGTTATATATAGGTTCACATTGTATGCTGTGTTCTTAAGAGAGCTAATCATGAATTATTCTTACTTTATGGCTATTATAACTACTTGATGGAAATATGGAAATATAAACTGTTACCCGAATATTATAATGACATTGATTCACAAATCGTCAGAGGGTAGAGATTATATATCATAAAATGGAACTCTTACACTCTTAATCTGGACTAATGTCTGAGTTTGAATGTGGGGTTATGGACGTGATACAAATATCTGAAGAAATCCTTTATGTTAGGAAATCTGATGGATTTAGCAAGCTTTAGTCACTTCAAGTAACTCAATAATTTTTGGGGCATGGGATGGTCATATATGGTAGTTGAAATTTGCTAGCGTCTTTAACTTCCTTTCTGGTTTTATATGAAGTCTGCATTCTCTTCCATGTATTTCTAAGAAAAGCTATTTACTACAAGCCAGCTTTTTTAGATTTTCAGGAATTGGAAATTGGAATATGAACAGGTGAAAAGGCTCACTTCTCTCTGATATTTCAGGGCTTGCATAATATTCTTGATCAAGAGATGATCAATGTGTGGGAGGAATTATATAATTTGACTGATGAATATACAGATAGATGGCTCTCTTCAGGTATATGGATTCTTTATTTGTGACTGCTGGCAAATGTAATTGTTTCTTTATTGCTTTCACTGGGTGGGACTTAGTACTGGACTGTTAGCTAATTCTTGTAGATGTTTTGAATATTGTTATTTCCTGTTATTCTTTTGTAGTCCTCTGAAGATGGTTACTGTAAAAGAAAAGGATTGGCAAACTAGAACATGAGTACTAAGGAAAAGAAAATAAAGCATGTATGAACTCTACGCTGTAAAAAAAACCCAGAAAGCATGTTAACCAGGACCTAGTAATCTAATATCCTGATGCCAGACTGCTTAATCTTGCATCTGTAGGCTTTCAAAGTTTTCTCCCATGACTTTGGTGACAGCATAAATGATTTTCATAGCAATATCAAGACCAGTTGGATGCAATCATTAAAATTTGCATTGTTGATTGCTCCTTTCTGGTGATTTCAAACATACTTTTATATCTTTTGATGATCCATAAGTGGTACTCTGTCTTGTTTTGGTGTCTGAGATGAGTTTGCTAGCAGTATTCTCATGTATTCATCACACTCTTACTCATATTATCATCTGTCACAAATCTAGCGCGGGCTTTCTTGGAACAGTGTTCAGGCAGGAAGGAAGACCCTACTCATGGCCTTGCCTCTCCTCATGGGATCATCAATCACACCGATGCCAAGTTTGAGCCTATTAATGTTTTAGTGACTTCTGGATCATTGATACCTAGCCTCATAAAATGTTTACTTTTTCGACTTGACAATTCAATAGCACATGAAAATGGTCAGCATCCCTTGTCTTATCTATATTTTTGTTATTTATATTTTTTATCATGTCTATTGCCATAACTGGTGTTTGAATTAGCCAGCTTCATATCAGCATTCTTTAGAACTTTGAATGCAATACATTTTTTCCAATCATATGGCAGGTGGATGCTCAAATTATCTTGTTTTTTTTTCCTTAAGAAAGCATTAGTGTCTATCCTAGGTGATGCTGAAGTTTTTATGCAAATGAGAATTTGGGTGGCATTCAAGTTTAGAATTGGATGAACTGTTGAATTAATTTATTTGTTGTTTTACCTCACCTAAATCACATGATGACGGAAATCTTGCTATATACAGAAATGGTTGAACTTTTAATAACTTAGTTTTGTGCCTGTTTATGCTGAATTGTTTGTGTTCGTTATCCTCAGAAGATGATATCTCTATGACCCGTCTTGGGATTTGAGGTCTAAGATTAAAAGCTTTATCCTTTATGGATATTAATACTTTCAGGAATTTTTCTGAGGTTTCAACTAAATTGTTTCATTTGTATTGTCACAGATAAAGTATGTTCAAAAGATGCACCCCATGTTTGCTATAGAGATAATTTCCAATATAGAATAAACTACTTTCTATGATTTCTAATTTGGCTCCTCTGGTTAAAAAATAAAAAATAAACTGCTACACCATTGTTAGCAATAATGCTGCGTGATGAAATTTGTCACTTCATCTTCTTAATCAGGATAAGCATTCTTGCAGGTTATTACTCAAATGAATATATTTTCATTATTATTAATTATTTCCCATCTTCACTTAATTATTAATTTTTTTCACATTTTTTAACGAAGTGCTCTGTTGTTTCAGTCTACAGCTCATGGGAAGTGGGAAAACCTCAATGTTTTCAGTGGATCAAGGAACGTTTTGCTGGTCCCAATGTCCATTTTTGTGTAATTGGGGATGGATGGGAAGAGTGTGAAGGTGCACAGGCCATGCGATGGCCATTTGTTAAGATTGGTATGCAACCAGGTGGGGATCACCGTTTTCCAGGCCTTACATTGAGAACTCTTGGCTACTACTTTGCTGTTGTGTACGGGGATCCTGATACTGAAAATAGTGAAGATGAATCATGACGTCATTTGCAAAATGTTATCTGTGCTGTTCTGGATATTTATATTCGTGAAGTCACAGAAGATTTCAATGTGGAAATCATGGACATTTAACCATATAGACATTGAATGTCCATAATCGTGTCCAGGGTAATTTTTTTGGGATTCTATGTCCTTGGTTTTTATGGTTAGAAAACACTTGGTTAGAATGATTCTCCAACCATAAATTCTCCTAGACGGTCTCATCTTGTATAGATCGCATTGCATTGTAACGGTTGTTTTATATAAATCTTGCAAGTGGTTGCAAATGTTTTAGCAGAACTATTTGTATAACTTGGTGATTAACAAGTGTGGAATGGTGTGATCTTGTGTTTGTAATCTACTCACCAAAACACAGGGTACTCTGCATGTACAGAGATGCATGCAGATCAGAATCAAATGGACAGCCTTGTGGGATAGAGATTGATCTCTTGTTTAGTAAGATTGTGCGAGGACACATTTGGATCTCCTTAAAGAGATCGGGTGCATGGACTCAGTCTGTGATTTGTATTTTCTATTCAGAGCAGTCGAGGCACCTCGAGTCTATTTTTTTTGTCTTTGGATTTATTTTTGGAAAACACATTTTATGGGCTCAGGTGAGTGAGTAAATCCTATTGTTCTAGGTTATTTTAAAAAGTACAATTTCTGACTAGAACTTGAAACCTGTTGTGTAACTCTCAAGTTCTTTGTCATTATTGTTAAAGAACCATCTCACCTAAAAACTTAAGCTTGTAAGTGAGGCTCTATAATATGATTTATATTATTTTCTAACACGCCTCTTCAAGGTTCTTTGGGCTTGTAACTTGCCAATATCATCTTGTTCTTAATTTTTATCAAATAGAATGAGGGTGGTGAGATTCAAACTTGTGACTGCTGGGTTAATAAGGCTCTGATACCATGTTAAGGAATCATCTTACCTAAAAATTTAAAGTTGTAAGTGAGGTCTCATAATATAATTTATATTATTATCTAACAATTATATCACGCCACGCCACTATCTAGAATGTGAATGCTTTACAGTTCCATTGAAAGTTATTAGTTTTGGAATGAGAAAAAAAAAGACTTTTATTGAAGTTGATATATGACTTAAGGAGAGAGTTCCGTGAGATCATAACCTTATCCAATCTGTCGCCATGAATCGGGATAATCTTAAGATCTTCATCGCTAATCTCCTTCCTTAAGTCTTGTAGTGGATAACGTTGATGGTGATGAGCAGTGGAAATGTTGTTATTGATATTGAAAATAAAATCTTAAAAAATAATCGAAGTGCTTTCTTAATTAATGATAGAGATCATAGAAACAGATAAGTCGCCTTCTCGGGCCCGTTGGGACTGATTTTGGGATGCGGATGAATCTCAGACCTTGATGGCTACCTGGTGCTCCCATGGCAAAGGAGGCTTGCCTCGTCACGTGCATGCAATGTTCTACACCAAAAGTTTGAGAGATGGCTGGGGTCCAATATTTTTCTGACAAATCTTTGATTTTGATATGCCACCAACCGATACAAGACCTGGACACCACATCTATCCATAGCTAGCAGCACAAAGGAAATATAATAATTTTGATGATTTGGAAAAGAAAAGAAAAACTATCATAATTTACAGAAGTTTTGTAGCACCTTATAGACTTATTTTGTAATGTCAAAATGTTTTTTCCCCGGCAATCCAAGACTTATTTGGCAAAAATCAATAAAACTAGGATGGAAGTAAAAGCAAAAATAATAGAGGTGTGTAATTCAAAATATAGTCAAACATTTCAGTGGGAAAAAAATAAAAATAAATTACCAACAACTTTGTCACCCCACATTTTATCCATTGCCCATTGATTTTCTCTGTCTCTCTCCCCCACTCATCTGCAAGTTGTTAAAGGTGTGTGTGCTTGCCCCACTTCAACATGTGTTCAAACTGGATTCTCTGTTCTTAAGGCTCTCCAAGCTTGTTTGTTTCTCTGAATGATATCCAACAAATACTCTGGTATGGTTTCCATGCATAATTTCACTGAATTGGGTGTTTCTTATTTCTGTTAACCATGTAATTAATTGCTTTTCTCAACACTCTTCTCCTTTGCCAATGCTAAATAGCACACCAATTTAGATTTGCAACTTCAAGGTGTTTTGTGGAAGATACTCTTAAATCTGCAATGCTTTGCATTAGCACTGATACATAATCTGTTTTCGTGTGCTTTACTGGTGTCCAGGCATGGCAAAAATGGGAGAAATGGCTGTGCTTTGTGTGTTTGAGACTCTGTAAGCTTGTACCAAATCGAAAAAGAAAGATTAGCTTTGTGAGATATTGCAATGCCAGTTCCTCTTGCACCTTATCCGACACCTCCAGCCCCATATGCTCCTCCTGCTCCAGCTCCTCCTCCTCCAGCCAACGGTATGTTAGTTACTTGTGAGCTTGTTTTAGCCTCTAAACTATGTGATTTTCCTTTTTCAATGAAGGAAAAGACCAGAAAACTTACATTTATACTTTGATGTTAGCCTTTCTTTTCTTTTAATTCAGTTAATTATGATCATATCCACCGCTAAAGTGTGCACAATGAACTACTTCTGCAACGAGCAAGTACTTGCTAGTGCTGTTGCTTGCTCCATATTTTTTTTCATGTTGATACCTCAAAAAAGACTGAGACCATATTCCAAGTTCAGTTTCCAAGCTTTGTAAAATTGTCCGAAATCATATTGATTGAGAACCTAGTTCTATGAGTTAGCATTAGCACACGCTTTCTGCGTCTATTAATTAGTTGATACTGGTAAAAGCAATCTATAATTTAATCCGATGATGATTTTCAGGTGCACAGAGCCAGCTTGTGTGTTCTGGTTGTCGAAACCTGTTACTCTATCCAGTTGGAGCAACCTCTGTATGCTGTGCTGTTTGCAATGCGGTCACAGCTGTGCCACCTCCCGGTACGAGTATATCTATTATATCTTCATAGATTTATTATACTAATCACAAATTCAATTTGTTAAATCCAGTTTAGAATAAAGAGCTCTCTTTTTTTCATAATTTAATAAATTTTAACTTGAAAGGTAACAGGGAAGTAACTCTTCCTTGATGTATGATAAGAAATAGTCAAAGTCATTGATTTATCTTTTTCACCATCGATAGAGTTTAAACTTCAAACCAAAAATACAGAGCCCTTTCCCCTCCTATCAGCCCTTGTTCCTCGCTATTATTCCATGGAAAAGTTCAACAGATGTATTCACCATTGAACAATCTCCTCAAAAGCACAAACTACATATTTCACACATGAAGTGTACGTTTATGACATCCAGGAAAATGTCTGAACATGTATTTAGTAACTTTGTCTGTTCAACTATATATGAGCAGGCACAGAAATGGCCCAGCTGGTCTGCGGAGGTTGCCACACCTTGCTCATGTATATCCGTGGAGCAACGAGCGTGCAGTGCTCTTGCTGTCATACAGTCAATCTAGCCCTGGAGGGTAAGGAACCTGAGAATCTTTTGCTTTTCAGCACTCTGGTGTGTAATGTATTGCCTGAAAAGGACATGTTAGAACTAATCTTGGTTTGGGAGATAAGCATCGAATCTATAATATGACAGCAAATCAAGTGGCACACGTCAATTGCGGGAGCTGCAGGATGCTGCTGATGTACCAATATGGAGCACGGTCTGTGAAATGCGCTGTCTGCAATTTTGTCACACCAGTTGGGGTCAGTTCGTCAATTCACTCCTCTTTTATCTCTTGTTAGTTTAAAAGTCCTCTAAAAGTAATAGACTCCATTCCTAGAATAGCAGTTGAAGGAAGGCTAGGTGTAGTAACTTGGAACTACATCTCTAGGTATAATCAGATGCATCAGATATAATGAGCTTAGGAGAAGTTAATGCCATTACTTTAGTAAACGGAGGTCTGTTTTCTTCTGATGAACATACAAACTTCTAGTATTTATATTAAGGAACCATTTCATCTACAAACTTAAACTATTAAGTGAGAGGTTCCAGAATACAATTTATATTATTTTTTTAACGTTTTCTTTTGTTGAGTCTATGAAGCAGGTCTCATCAAGCGTTAATGAACGGAAGTTCAATACCTGAGTTGTCACACAGCTGAGCTAAGTTAGCCATTACAGACGATTCAAATATGTTTTTGGATACTACAGTATCTCCTCCGACGTAGGCATCTCCCGGTGAAGCAGAGGAAATTCTCTCCAGTCACATGTATAGAGCTAATTTTTCTCTCCCTTTTGCGTGGCCTAGTTTATATGAAAAATAAGCAGTTTTAGCAGATTGAATGAACGTGTGTGGAGCATTAATGTTCTATGGAAAGACTTTTAGACGGTGACCCTGAATTCATTTGGGATTCTTGGGATATGATGAACTTCATTTTCATTCACTTTGACAATATGTGACTACAGGTAGCATCAAATGCACCGGAAAGATTCATTCCACATATTTTATGGTTTGGAATTGTCTAAAAGTCTCCCAATAAAAACAATTTCAAGAAAGTTACTTGGCCCAGATTAGTTCTTGAATGTATGATGAGAGCCAAACCAAAGATATTTTGACAAGAAACACCAAGTTTGCGATCGATTTATAAAAGCTTTCCTCCTCAAACTCACCTTGTTTTTCTTTTTCTCCCTGTTCTTGTTTTTCTTCAGCTGGGATACAGTACGTCTATTCAATCCGGTATCAAACATCGAATCAACTTCTTTTTTTTGGTCCCTTTTGGAGATAATCAAAGCAATATAATGAAGATTCCAACACCTGTTAGGCTAGCAAAGTTCGGTTCGAATGAAATCCATGATTAAACAGTTCATTTTTCAATAACCTCCATCAATGTTTGACTAAACTCGACAAAATTAAAACATCATCAATCATCTTGAAGCTAATCAGCCCTGTTTCATTACATGGCCGCTTCATGACAACTTTTAATTTCTCCCTTTCCCGTGATGGTATAGTGTTCCATTTATATAAACGTTCTGCGCCTCCCGTTCGGCTACAATCACTGGACCATCTCAATTTGAACCTGTGTTCACCTCGTCATTTTCAGGGGATCGTTTTTCAGAGCATAAGATGGATGGGGTATATTCTCTTCTACTTATTTTCACCAAGTCAAGTTCATGCTTGTGGTTTCAGTTGATTTTTAGAATGTTTTCATTTGTAATATATTAAAATTATATATTTTTTAAAATTATTTTTCACATCATGAAAATAATCTAAAAAAATTAATTTAAAAACAATTAAAATCAAATATTTTTAAAACGAGATTACAAACATCCTTTTATCTTAAAACCCGGTGAAGTGACTATGGCGTCTGCCACACCGTAGCCTCGAAACTTCTGTCCGTGGTCCCCAATTTTGTCCAAGGAAGATTGTAGCTACGCTAAATTTTACTTTTGTTGGCTCTCATGTCTGCATCAGTCTTCCATCAGCCCATCGCCAATCAGGCGTCGTCGTTAGGGCCTTGAATAGGGACCTTGGAGCCCAGTTTTCTGTTGGTGGTTTTTTGTTTTGCTAGCGGCACTCTAATAATTGCTAGGAAAAGGTGTTTTCATGAATCGACCATTGCTGTAAGTTTTAAGAAAAAAAATATAGTTTTATAAAAAATATTTTAGTTATGATTTAAAATAATTTTTAAAATATTTGGTTAAAAATATGGTTAATGAAAAGCAGTTTCAAGTATTTGGTTACTAAATTTTTTATATTATTTTCAACTTGTAAAATTACTTTAAAGTGTGTGTATTGTTTTTTAAAACATTTAATAATCATAATATTAAAATATAATTAATAATTCAAGTAAATTAGATACTTATTTTTATTTTCCCATCAATCTATTTATAATTTCATCACAAACTAAATCTATATGTGAAGCACTTTCCAATCCTGGAACATATATTATGTAAAACAAATTTATATTTTAATTAAATTTTAGATCATTTTAATATTAAAAATATATTTTATATATTAATAAATATATATTATATAAATATTATTTATATTTTAAATCATTTTTAGAATATTTTAATATTAAAAATATATTTGATTATTAATAGCAGCTAATAGATGCTTTTCTTGGGCGGAGAAAAAAAGTAAATTATTTTTTTACTATAATAATATTTTTTTTATTTTTTAAAAATTATTATCGATATTAAAATATCAAAATAATTTAAAAATATTAAAAAAAAATCTTTTCAAATAAGAAAAAAAATTAAAAAACGGCGGTACACAAAATTTGGCGTTGAGTGCCTGAGGTAGTGCGCTCAAGCATTCAGCTTGTGCATTGACACGATGTTTTGATTTTACATCCGGTCATGGGCGGGCACCAATATGATATTGGCAATATCTTAGCTTTCACTGTCTTAGCCCCACAAATTAACTTTATTAAACTTTAAATACATACGGTCACTCAGTTGATATCTCTCCGTCCGGAAATATACCGTTTCTACTGTAATGTTGTTTTTTAAAATGATTTTTTAATAAAAATATATTAAAATAATATATATTTTTTATTTTTTTAAAATTATTTTTAATATCAATATATAAAAATAATTTAAATATAAAATTATTTTTTCTCAAAACACTCCATATATATCCCTCCAATTGAGATTTTAAAATGCTGCCAGAAGCAGTCACAGATGCCCTGCATGCGCGTCCCATCTCTCCAATAATGGGCTTGTTTGGCATAGTTATTGTTGTGATTAATGTTAAAAAAAACAATTTTATTAAAAATATTTTTAGTTATGATTCATAATTGAAATTGAAGTGTTTAAAACTGTAGTTGAGTTTGAGGTTTAATGAAAAACAATTTCAAGTGTTTGGTTACCATACTTTTCATAGTATTGTCAACTTGTGAAATTACTATAAAAGACACGTGTGTGTGTATTATTTTTTAAATATTATAGATAAAAAAATCATAAAAATAAAATATAATTAATAATTCAAGTAAATTAGACACTTGTTTTTATTCTTCCATCAAACTACTTTCAATTCCATCACGAACTAAATTCATTCATGAACGAGTCTGTGATTTCCAACTATGTGATTGATGAACAACATTTAGTAAAATATCTTCAGAAACAAAAATAATTAAAATAAATATTTTTTATTTATATTCATAAATATTTTTAAAATACAGTGACAAATCATGTCTACGTAACAAACAAATATAGTTTTAAATAGCATAAATATAGTTTTTTTATGTCTATATCGACTCCAATGATAAAATCAATTTAGAAGGGCCATTTTAAATATAGTATAATAATTTTATATAATTTAATTATGCAATTAGTTATACAATTCATAGGAGTAAGTTATAATGTTATATAATCAAATAACTACTTTAAAAAAAAAACCCTCTAACTGTTTTAAAAAGAATAAGTAATTAACATAGAAGAGCATATATATCAACACATAATCAAAAGAGACATGAGAGAAATACTTTGTTTAATATGAATTCTTCTATTATTTCAAAGGTATGTAGAATACAAGACACAAAATGGTCTATTTATAGGAGAAAGAAATGAACTTAAAGATTATGGAACTCCAAGAGACTAAATTCAAGAGTAATGGACATTCAATATATAAAAATATAATTTATTATATATTTATAACACATCCCCTTGAATGACCATGTACTTTAAAATTCAACGGAGGGCTAATATACTTCAAGATTCGTATATGAATACTTCAGGATTCATTAAAATAATGTCAAATTGCCTCATTAAAACCTTGCAAAGAAAAACCCAGTGGGAAAAAAACCTAAGTGAAGGAAAAAGAATACAATTTGCATTGACTTCCCCTTAAAAGTACATGTCTCATGACAAATCTTTAAGATGTCGCATTCCAATATTATGGACAAGTTTCTTTAAAGTTGAGGCTGGTAAAGACTTTGTAAATAAGTCTGCTAAATTATTACTTGACCTGATTTAATTGATATCAATTTCTCCCTTTTGTTGGAACTCGTGAGTATAAAAGAATTTTGGTGAGATATGTTTTGTTTTGTCTCCTTTAATATAGTCTCCTCTGAGTTGAGTGATATAGGCAGCATTATCTTTAAACAATATTGTGGAACTATTGTTAATGGCTGACAATCCACATTTTCTCTTAATGTGATGGATAATTGATCTTAGCCATATACATTCTCGACTTGCTTCCAATATTATGGACAAGTTTCTTGAAAGTTGAGGCTGGTAAAGACTTTATAAATAAGTCTGCTAAATTATCACTTGACCTGATTTAATTGATATCAATTTCAACCTTTTGTTGGAACTCGTGAGTATAAAAGAATTTTGGTGAGATATGTTTTGTTTTGTCTCCTTTAATATATAGTCTCCTCTGAGTTGAGTGATATAGGCAGCATTATCTTCAAACAATATTGTGGAACTATTGTTAATGGCTGACAATCCACATTTTCTCTTAATGTGATGGATAATTGATCTTAGCCATATACATTCTCGACTTGCTTCATGTATCGCAGTAATCTCTAAATGATTTGATAAAGTAGCCACTAATGATTGTTTGACAGATCTCCAAGAAATTGCAGTACCGTCATGGGTAAATAGATAACCTGTTTGTGATCTTCCTTTATGGGAATCAGAGAGATAACCTACATCTGCATATCCAATCAATCGTGAATTTGATCCACAATAAAATAACCCCATTTTGGTTGTTCTGCGGAGATAAAGAAATATATGTTTGACTTCATTCCAATGTCTTTTTGTGGGAGTGGAACTATATCTTGCCAATAAATTTACTGCAAAAGATATATCCGGTTCTGTATAATTTGCAAGATACATAAGTGCTCCAATAGCACTAAGATATGGAACTTCATGATCAAGAATTTCTTCATCCTCTTATAGAGGTCGAAAAGAGTCATTTTTCATATCAAGTGACCGAACAACCATAGGTGTACTCAAAGGATGTGCATTGTCCATATAAAAACACTTTCAAACTTTTTTTGTATACATCGATTGACGTATAAATATTCCATTTGAAAAATGTTCAATCTGTATACCAAGATAAAATTGTCTTTCTGAGATCTTTCATCTCAAATTCATTTTTGAAATAGGTTGCAATTCCTGTGAGCTCTTTAAGAGTACCAATAATATTTAAATCATCAACATATATTGCAATAATAGCAAATCTGAATATTGTTTTCTTAATAAAAATATACGGACAAATCTCGTCATTCTCAACACCTTTTTTAAGAGGTATTCATTAAGAAGATTATAACACATCCGACCAGATTTCTTTAACCCATATAAAGATTTTTGTAATTTAATAGAATAAAAACTTCTGGTTCCATTACAAAAAGTTCCAGGCATTGTAAATCCTTAGGGATTTTCATATGAATGTCTTTATCTAATGATCCATATAGATATGTTGCAACTACATCCATTAAACGCATATCTAATGTTTCTGAGACCACTAAACCAATTAAAAATCTGAAAGTGATTGCATCCATCACTGGAGAATAAGTTTCCTCATAATCAATGTCAGGTCTCTGCGAGAAACCTTGTGCAACAAGTCATGCCTTATATCGCACAATTTCATTGTTCTCATTTTGTTTTCTTAACAAAAACCCACTTATATCCAACACGTATAACACCTTTAGGTGTATAGACTACAGGTCCAAATACTTTACGTTTTGTAAGTGAGTTCAACTCTGTTTGGATTGCTTCTTTCCTCATTGGCCAATCATTTCTATGTTGACATTCTTCAACGGTTTGTGGTTCAAATTCATCATCACTTTTGGTGATGTCAAAAGCAACTTTAAATGCAAATACATCATCTATGATAATTTTATCTCATTCTAAAATCTCTCCTGTATGAACATAGTTTATGGAGATCTCATTATTTCCAGGTACCTGGTTCTCTTCAATAGGTCCCTCTTCAGGAGAATCAGTATTAAGAGATGATTTGGACACAAGATTTGATGTTTGTTTTATGGATGAGGACTCTTCAAGAGTACCATCATCTATTCGTTGTAGTTTTTGTTTTGTAGGATTTTTGTCGTAGGCTCCAATAGGTCTTCCGCGCTTCAGGCGTGGTATAGATTCATTTGATGCTATGTTGACCTTTTTCTCTTCAGGAATTTCAATTCTAAATGGAGCATTTGCAGCCGGAATATGAAATTTAACTACCTTTTCACTACTGCTGAAAATATTGGGTAATTGATTTGCAATATTTTGTAAATGAATTATCCTTTGAACTTTAAGTTCACATTGATTTGTCCTCGAATCAAAATGAGATAACTTTGGGTTATTCCAAGTAATATCTTCTCGTGCTTCAGACACTGAATTTGCTTTCCTTAATGATGGGAAAATGTTCTCATCAAAATGGTAGTCTTCAAAACGTGCTTTAAAAATATCACTAGTCAAAGGTTCAAGGTATTTAGTAATAGATGGAGAATCAAAACTAATATAAACTCCTATTCTTCTTTATGGACCCATTTTAATCCTTTGTGGGGGTGCTACAGGGACATATACCGCACAACCAAAAATTTATAGATGAAATATGTTTGGTGGTATACAATAAAAAAGTTGTAAAGGAGAATAATTATGGTAAGCACTTGGTCTAATTCTAACTAGTGATGTAGCATGTCCTTAGACAGATATATGCAATTTTGATTTCATAAGTAATTGTCTTGCAATTAATTGAAGTCGCTTTATAAATGATTCTACTAGACCATTTTGAGTATGTACATGAACAATAGGATGTTTAACATCAATACCAATAGAAATGCAAAAACTATCAAATGCTTGGGAAGTAAACTCACTAGCATTGTCTAGTCGAATTTTCTTAATAGGATAATTAGGAAATTGTGCTCGTAGTCTGATAATCTGTGTTATTAATCTAGCATATGCAATATTTTGACTCGAAAGCAAACAAACACGTGACAATTTACTTGATGCATCAATCAATACCATAAAATATCTAAAAGGTCCACATCGTGGATGAATAGGCCCATATATATATATATCTCATTGACTTCTTTCTAGAAAAGATGGTGATTCTATAAGAACCTTTGATGGAGATGTTTGGTAATTAATTTACCCTGAGAACATGCAACACATGGATTTTCACTTGGTAAAAGAATCTTCAGGTTCTTTAAAGGATGCCCTTGTGTATTCTCAATAATTCGTCTCATCATTATTGATCCTGGATGTCCAAGTCAATCATTCCAAAGTATAGATTGTTTTGGGTCAGAACACTTCTGGTGTATCTCAATGTTTGATTCAATAGATTTCATGATCGTATAATAAATTTCGGAAGAGAAAGCAGGTAGTTTCTCAAGTACAAGCTTCTGACCTGAAATAAGTGTAGTAATATAAATATATTCTTTACTATCTTCATCTATTATTTCAATATGATAACCATTAGCATGTAGAGTAAATTTCTTCTAGATTCAAGTGAATATAATGCATATTTGATGTTCAATCTTGTGTTATTTGGTAACATAATATTAGTTTTTCCAGAGCCTTTAATCATGAAAAAAATAATAAAACAAAGTGCAGTTTTTTTAAATAGCGTGGATGGATAATTACTAGAAATTATCTAAAATAAAATGAGTCAATAATTATTAAAAATGATCTTGAATGGAGTAAAAGTAGATATTATCTTCGGCTTTTATATTAAAAAAAAGGCAATAAAAATAAAAATAAAAATGAGCGCGTTGTTGTTATGCTAATGATCATTATATTTTGTTTTTATTCTAATGAGTATCAATTACAAACCGAAACAGCGGAAAAAGGCGACTTAAAGCTGAGCGTGATTAGAAAACTTGCACTGCTCACTCCAAATGATTTGACGACAAAAATTGAATCAAGAAAATCAGCGGCGTCATTTCAGCGGGAAAAGGACGCTCTGTCACTGCTTGCTGTTGACAAGACTAATGACGCAGAGATTTCATTTCAAATTGGCTTGAATGGTTAATATTATTACTGTGCTCTTCCCAGTACCACATCGTTTGAAAATAACAAAAAATTTACATCCTAAGCGTTAAATAATGATGGTTATTCCACATTGATGAAATAAACATCAAGTTATATAATTGTGTTTGTAAAACTAAATCAAAAAAACATGCAAAATATTTTTAAAACAACACGGAATATTCTAAGTCGTTTCGGCCCAAACGGAACCTTGGCTTGAATAGCTAGCAAATGATATCATCTCCCCGCACCATCCCAGCACTTGTAGCGCCTAATCTCATATGACCCTGCTTTGGTGATATGACGACCCCATTCCACTGTGCTGTACCCACTTTTCTCCCATACCTGCATAAAATCACTGGGGTCATGGCAGCTTCTTTACACATGAAGAGTAACATGGCCTTTAACCAAGCATGATCTAAACCAGATGCTGTAAACATCGGAACCTGGAACTCCATCTGAATTGGAGGGGCCTCGTCCAAGACTTCTTTTCTGCCATTGTGGAAATCAGTTCAACTTCTGCGCTCGTCGTCGGCTCAGTTTGTCAAGGAATTTTTCTTATCCTAAACAGCTCCAAGGACATGCCCATGAGCAACAGCACTGGGAGTGCAATATAAAACCACACATTTACAATAGAACATGTTTATACAATAAAGCTAACATGCGTGGATTGGTAAATGTAGAAAGCACAAATTAGTAAATGAAGTAGCGTAAGAGTTGATCCCAAAGTTGCATGCCATATGATCAAGCCATTTCTTCGAATTTTTCGTTTTCTGGAAACAAGTCAAAGCTAGAATGTCAAAACTTCGGAGTTAGTATTAACATGACCTTTATGAAGTAGATGAAATGGGGGTGTCAGTGATGACAAATACTTCCTTACTGAAATTCAGATGAAATGTTTTTTTTTTTTAAAAAAAAATTAATGGAGGCTGCAGTCAGTATTTTATTTGCTTCTTCACATGGCACAAAATCCTTCAGGTTGGTTTAATAACATTGTAGGCAATGCAGGCACGCAGGCTGTCATTCGAGTACAATCTATATGTACTGTCTGGGCTCAATGGCCTAAAATAAATTAAATAACCTTGACCTTCCATTGATAAAGATTTCATAAGAAGTTAATTTGAATACAGCTATTCATAAAAGGTCATCCAACTTCAAGACTAGCCTCTGCCTGTTGCTATAATTTTCTGTGTAATGGAGCTTCAGAGGCTATGAAAGAATAGGTGGTATAAAATTATAGAACCTAAGAAGAAGAAATGAACTAAACCAGCATAGGCTCGATCAGAATGTCACAGCAAACTAAGGCCATTTCCATGCAGCTTCACATTCGAAATAAAGGAAATACTACAACTTTTTGAATGTGATGATATTGGAAGGGATGAGATCTATAAAGAGAACAACCATCCACAAAAACCAAGAAACAAATAAAATTTACACATTTAACATGTTAAGCATACCCACTTCCAAACTATGCAATCAATTGCAGCATTGTACTTCGCTCGACCAGATGTAGCTTGGAACTTGTTTCGCAGTTTGTTTTGGAACAGGAATTTTGATGACAACCCCAAGTGCAAACATTTTTGCACCGAAGACACTCTTAACCTGAAAACTAGTCTACATTAGATAACTGCACCACAGCAAACATCTACAAAATGCATGATAACTGCACCACATGACACTACAAGAAAACAGTCCTGTTAGCAATGGATTTTTGCAACCACAAAAATCCGCTGCAATTTTTGTAACGGTATTTTGTTTATTAACGGATTTTCTGTTGCTATATAAATTCCAAAAATAAAAAAAAATGGGTTGCAACGGCAAATCCGTTGCAATTTAAAACCCTTTGCAACGGACTCTCCGTTGCAAAGTAATATACTTTGCAACGGATAATCCATTGCAATTTAAATATGCAGCGCGTGCCTCGTACTTTTTTACTTTCTCACAGCGCACCGTTTTAACTTAGTAATTAAAACTAAAATAATAATAATAATAATAATAATAATAATTATTATTATTATTATTATTGCATCAATAATTGAAAAAAAAAAACAAATTAAATCAAAGAATAAAAAAAGCCTAAAAACCATAACAAAAGAGAAAACAAAATAACAAAATAAATGATAAAAAAATATTAGTTGGAAAAAAATTATTTGACTTGAAAATAAAATAAAAACTAAAAGAAAGAACAAAGAGAAAAATATAAGAAATATCAATTTTCAAATGATTATAAACACAAACTAAAATCTAAGAACAAAATTTTTCAAAACGTCACCACCTTAACAAATAAGAAAATAATAAAAATTAAAAATCAAAACTAAGAGCATACATATATAAATATAGACAAAAATAAGGTGTGTGTCAGGTCGAATATTGTCGGCGGGTGTGTCAGATGCGTACACAGTATTCGCATAAAAGAAAAATAAAAAATGATAAATTAACATAGCACCCCTACATTCAACTCTTCAATTTTGTCTTATCATGGGTAAAAGAGTTATTTTACAGTGCAATAGTATGTGAAATCACTGTGACACCTCCTCCGTTAACTCAGTTTTTATCTTATATGAGGATAGAATAGTTATTTTACTATAAAAATATAAAAATCTCAAAAAAAATATTTTTAATATAAAACATCAAAAAATTTCTAAAAAAATGCAAGAAACAATTTTGAAGCATAAAATCAAATAATTCATCACTAGCGCACGCACGTGTGCGTGCTCTGTCAGGTTCTAAGCAATATATCTAACTTAAGTCTCATGAGGACCATCCACAAAAACATGTTTTCATTTTCATTTCAAAACCATTAATTATGGATAATCCAACCCAATCCGAACTCTCTAACCCAACTTCACCTCCTTCAACTACTCCGAATATGGCTCAACCTCTTTGTAAGAGCAAGTTCAAAGGCAAGATCCATTTTGAAGATTCAAATCTTGAAAATGGCTCTTTAATAATGTAAATTTGATTTTTTTTATTGATATGTACTCCAATGGTAAAAGATATTTTGAAGGTGGAAGAGTGAATGAAGTTCTAGTAATTAGGGTTTATGGCTCTACACCTGTTGGTCAGAAAACTTGTTTGCATGTTCATCGTGTAAAATTTTATTAATTACTTTTCCTGTAATTAATTTGGTAATTAACTTCTGAAACACACAAAAATTAAGGATTTTGAATTTGACTATTGTGTAAAAGTTTAAGCCTTTTGGACTGATTTTTTTATGATGACTTTGAGCTAATTAGTTTATTGAATTTTCGTAGGCTTTTCCATATTTATATGCACTCTGTTTGGATATTCCAATTAATAGAAATTCGGAAGGTATGATTTACGATAGGAGTATTTTTTTGTGCATTACAATAAATGTGTAAGTGATTCTTGAAGATGTTGAATTGATGCAGGTGATGCTTACACACGCTATTTCGCTTGCTCTTGAGAAAGCATTGAAGGTATGCTGGAGTAAATCTTACTTTTGATGCTGTTTTTTTATTCACATGGATGATACTTTTAAAAGATGTGATTCATGTGATGGTTTTTTTATTTGAGTGCTTAGCTTAAAGGAAATGCAGATTCAAAAAGATAGCATGTGCATGACTGTAGTCTTCTGAGAGCAAAGAAGTTTTATGGTTACCATTCTGATGAGGAGTTGTTTGTTAAAGTATACCTGTATCCAAGTGTTTTGTTATGCATATTTGTGTTGTAGTTCTTTCTTTCCATAGTACTTTGGAGTTACTGCTGAGCTCCTTGATTAATTTTAGATATCATCCACATGATGTCTCGAGCTGCTAACCTTTTTCTGGTAAAGATATGCTACCTGGTGTGGATGTTAAGTTGTAGTAGGATTTTTGTGCTGATATTCATATCTGTGATCTTTGTCAGGCAGGTGCAGTTTTTGACAAAAGTTTACAGCCTCATGAATCTCATATTCCTTTCATTCTCCAGTTTTAGTAAATTTCATATTCATTCAATTTCCATGATATATTATTGGCTTGTGTATTTAAGTCAAGTGTATGTACACGCGTATAGGTTTCATTGACAGAATTTCTTAATCTGTAGGTTGACTATAACTTGAATGGAATGGTCTCACTTGAGCTATTATTCGTATCTCACTAGGAATAGAGGATGTCAATTTTCAATTTTTTACCGAACTATATTAATGGATTTAATATTTATTTTTTAATTCCATATTGATTTACTTAGACATGTAAATGTAACCAAATCTCCATTGCATTATGAATTTTAATTTACCATTTTTGTTATTTCAACCATATTTATTTAGTTTTTAATATTAATGATATTTCAATATATTCTACTAGTTTTAAAATATTTATTCATAATTAATTAAACAATAAGTAAATATAAAACCGATGAAAAAAAATTAAATACCATTTGCAAATTGCAACGGATTTTCCGTTGCAAAGTTTGAATTTGCAATGGACCAGTTGTTGCAACCGTGTATTTGCAACGACAAATTTGTTGCTATTTGCAACGGATTTTTTGTTGCCCAACCGTTTCAAATTTACTTGCAACAGATAATCCGTTGCAAGTTAAATTTGAATCGGCATGGAAATGTCGTTGCTAATTAATATTAACAACGACTTGCTTTGTTATTTGAAACGGATCACTCCGATGATGCAAACAAACCTGTTTTTTTGTAGTGTGATAACTGCACCAAAGCAAACATCTACATAATGCATGATAACTGAACAGAAAAGAACAAACCTTGATGTTCACTTCCATGCGAGTTCAAGCCAGTTCCATGATTGTTGGCAATAACCCGAAATGGAAGATTACCTAGGGAAAAAATGAATAGTTATACATCATAACTTCAAAATTTTAAAAAGGATGTGACATTAAGAGAGGAAATATATATGTCTTCAAGCAAGTCTAGATTTGGGGAATGAAGATAAAACGGTCTAAGCCAATCCATCAGGAAAAAAAGAAGAGAAAAGTCTATGCAAAGTAGAGGCTCCAAATAGACCGTGGAGATGCAAAATCAAGACACAATCAATTGTCAAGCATACAAGGTAGTAACTTGCCATGATTGATGCAACTACAATCCTTTGAGAAGAATGTTACTCTCCAGAGTTCAAACCTTATTTTTTTTGGATAAATTCCATCCAGATTATTATTAGATCAAAAGTGGAAAAAAATGTTTTTATCCTTTTTAGGGACGTGCTATACAACTTTTTTTGAAAAAATAAAAATTTATTTGAAAGACAGACACAACAGGCACACCAACAACTATATATTTTTCATCAAATTTCAAAATTCACATGGGTAGCTTGAGTATTTGAGCATAAAATTCAGGCATTCAACAATCATGAGAGATATTTCTTCAGCTTACTTCATCAATTCAAATTTACCATCTGGTTGAGCAAAACTAACAGTCTTCTCTGAGTTAAACCTTGTCAAATTTACACATTGATGGAATGTAACATCATCATGTTGGAAATTTCTATTTCTATTCCTCATGACATACCCATGTTCTTAATCATGCAAACCCATTGTCGCTCCCCATCGCGAGAGCGCGATGTCGTGGCGACCCTCCATGTGAGCGGGGTAATTCATATGTCGAGGAAATTATCTTTATTTTTGTGAAAAAGGGAGTCGGCACCTAGTATTATGGTTACTAGGAAACCTAAACTGATCTTTCAGAGATTCTAGGGTAAGGCATTGGTTGCATAAAGGAAAGGTTTTAGCACTCATAGTACGCTTTACCTAAGGTAAGCTACTTGGTGTCTTTGTTTGATTATGATTTGTTATGATTTTGATCTTTCAAAGAATATGTTGGCTAAATGATGAATGTATTACCCCGCCGAATATTTTGGATAATAACCCCTTAGGATTTATTTATCCAAACACCGAACAGTGAATAATAGCATAATATCCCCGCCGAATATTTTGGATACTGACTCCTTCAGATTTATTTATCCAAACACCGAACAATGAATAATAGCATATTATCCCCGCTGAATATTTTGGATACGTCTACGATTTATTTATCAAAACACAAAACAGTGAATAATAGCGTACTATCCCCGCCGAATATTTTGGATATTGACCCCTTAGGATTTATTTATCTAAAACCCCGAATAGTAAATAATAAATTCCCAAAAATAAGATTTTAATATTTTTGAAATATTGGCCAATACCCTTTGGATTTTTACAAACATGTTGTAAAATCTCAAAATACAAAAAACGATTTTTCTTCTTTGCGAAATCCATGCTAAAACTCATTTTCTCTTAAGAACCCAAGATAATATACATTTTTTGAAAGAAAAACAAATTTTAAAATATGCTAGTTTATTGGCCGTATGCAAGAAAACAACATATATTTTTTTTATAAAAGTATTTTTTTTTGCAAATTATGTATTTTTATATATTTTTATTATTATTTTCTTTTTTATTTTTTTGTAATGGGTGGGCTGGCTGCCAGCCCTCCTCCATGGGGGCTGGGCTGCTAGCCCACCCACTGTGGCTCTGCTCAAGGGCCAAATAATCTGATATTGGGCCTCGGCCCATTTATTCTAAGGATGGGCTTTGACCCATTTTATTCTTGGACTCGGCTTTGAGTCCAGATGAGCCAGGAGCCCGTCTTCCCCTTGGGCTAGGCTTTCAGCCCAGACGACTGGAAGCCCGTCTCATTTAGTGGTCGGCCCGGGCACCAAGTCTGGCCCGACCCCACCCGTTATTGTTCAACATGAACAGTAAATCGGGGATGCATGTAAGAGATAATGAACAGTAAAATGTGAGATTTTCGAGTGTGACGAATGGCGTACCTGTTAACACCTTTGCGTAGAGGATGTCGAGGTGGTTCTTTTAGTCGTGGTGGTGTTAGAAATGGGAGCTTGTGGTGGTCAGAATGTACGTCGAAAAGTGTGTTGGTCACGCTGCTGTCATGGTTGTTGTTCTCGCCGGAGGAGGTTGCTGTGCTCCTGGAGTGACGGTGGGGATGGTGGTGACTACGAGGAGGTGCGTGGTGGTCGGAGTGGGTGGCCGGAGTTGCTTCTCCGAGAGGGAGAGAGACACAAAAATACTCTGGTTCTAGAGAGAGATAACGGGACCGAGAGAGAAGAGAGGAAAAGGAAAAGGAAAAGGAAAAGAAAAGAAACTGGTGATGTTTGGGTGGTGTACAAAAAAACTAGATTTTTTACGTGAATTCTTCCCTCTTTCTCCTCTGTTTCTCTCCTGATTCTTTTTTTCTTGATCTTCCCTATACTTGCATATTTATAACAGGATAAACAACCCCTTTGGCTGCCCATGGCGTGTAGCCGAGGGCTGGCCGCTTGCCCAGTGGCAGCGGTGGGCGTGCCTGACACTGTTCAGGCGACTGAAGAGTGCAGGCACGCCTGCAAGACAATGATTTGATCATGATACAATTTGGTCCATTGATTTAAAATTGTTCTAATCAAAACCTCAATTGGTTTTTAAAAAAATCAATTTTGCGCAATTGCATCCCCGTTAAAATTTCAAGAGTAGCCTTAGCTTTGCGTGCCTTTTTATTTGGTCCTTGGTTTCTGATTTGCTCGATTTAACCCCCAATTAACCATTAGACACTCAATTGATTCAATTTGGCCCCCAATTTCGCATAATTGGCTTGGAAAAATTAAAACTCGGTTTCCAAAAATTCCAATCTCATCAATTGAAACCGAATTAAATTCAAGAACTCGATTTCTCATCGGTTAAGCCCTTAATAAAATTAATTTGGCCAATTTAAAATATAATCAAGCCCTTGCACTTAATTAAATCTTTCAATTGGACCATAAATTAATTCTCAAACATAATCACACTTTTAAATTAGCCGACGATTAAATCGAATTGGCCCATAAAAATATAATTATATCTTTTGACTTAATTTTTACACAGATTTATCCGATAATAAATTATATTAACATTGAATCTGTGATTTCCTTTATTTTCGGGTACAAAAGAGGTACGATCGAGTTCTCAAAAAATCCAAAATTTCACCTTGATTTTCTTACCGACACCATCCCATTTTATTTTATTTTTTTGTTATTTTCTGGTAGTTTTGGGGAATGACGCAAAATTGGGTTACAACAGTTGCCCCTTTCTTTACATTATTTATGACTAAAGTCTTTGTAAAAGACTTTAACTAGTAAGTGTTGTAAAGAAAAAAAATGAAGTCGACCTCATTGTGACGGGTGACCTACCCAGGTTAGAATGATCTCATTTTTCTGGGTGACCTACCCGGTTAGAATGGTCTCATTTTTCTAGGTGACCTACCCGGTTAGCATGGTCTCATTATTCTGGGTGACCTACCCGGTTAGAATGGTCTCATTATTCTGGGTGACCTACCCGGTTAGCATGGTCTCATTTTTCTGGGTGACCTACCCGGTTAGAACAGTTAGAATGGTCTCATTTTTCTTGGTGACCTACCCGGTTAGAATGCTCTCATTTTTCTGGGTGACCTACCTGGTTAGAATGGCCTCATTTTTCTAGGTGACCTACCCGTCTCGAGGAATGAAGCAGCACCGATCTTCAATTCATCTTCCGCAACTTTGTTGACCTGAGATTTTGTTTCTCCATATTTTCCAAACTCGAAATTACATTAGCTTTTGCCACACCTTTCCTGTGAGGTTAGTGCTATGACAATAATATGCATGTTTTTATTACCTCTTTAGAAACATAGGTCCCCCCCTGTTTGTTGTGGTCTTCCTTCATAGGATGTGCTTCCCGTGCTATATTTTCACGCTTGGTGAAGAGATGCTTTCGTTTCACATAGGCCCTTTCTAGCTCCATTGAAGTTTCCTTTTTATTATATTTTTATCGATGTTTAAGAACTCAAGCCGATATATATTTTAAAGAATCGCTCAAAACATGGTTTTGTTTATGCAAATTGACACTTTTAATGCAAAACAATATTTTATGAATTTTTTTTGCCCCCAGTGTGGTATACAAAATATGTAAAATTCAAATAAAATAAATAATAACATAAATAAATATTATAAGATCATGTGCTTTGAAAAAAAGTTTCTTGTAATGAGAATTCATGGCTGAATTTTATCTTATTAATCGGGAGGTTACAAAACGTTAGGCATAATATTTCTTTATAGAATCAGAATTTACAGGCCTAACTAAATCCTCTCCATCCATTCTAGATAATAGCAAAGCTCCTCCCGAGAACGCTTCACCACATAAGGGCCTTCATAGTTTGGGGCCCATTTACTTTGATCTTGCCCTGGTACATACAATATTTTCTTCAATACCAGATCGCTTTCTTGGAATTTTCGAGGTCGGACTTTCTTATCATATGATTTGGCCATCCTTCTTTGGTATAATTGATGATGACAGATTACGGCTAACCTCTTTTCTCTAATCAAACTCAATTGTTCATATGACCTTTGCCCATTCTACTTCATCTAATTCAGAGTCTATCAATACTCTTAAAGATGAGATTTTCACCTCTAAAGGCATTACTGCCTTCATTCCATACACTAACATGTATGGGTGGCTCCCGTTGAGGTTCGAACTGCAGTACCTCAAAGCGAAAAATGAGTGTAAATGAACAAAACAAATAAAATAGAAATAGAGATAAACTAAAAATGCATCATCTCATAAAAAAATCGGTTCACAACGAAAACAAAGATAAAATTCGATTGGTCTATTGAGCCTTGAATTAAAACAAAATAAAACAACAAAACAGATATTGTTCATTACATTCTGAAAACCAATGGAGCTTCTTGGGTCTCCCAATTCTGGAACTTCTCTCCCTCGGCTAGCTTTCGAATACAGGTAGAGGTCGTAGTTTCCTCTAGAGCATATATGGTTAACTACGGCAGCTCCTCATCCCTTCTTTCAGATAGAGTCTTCATGGTAATGTCATCGACTTCCTCCTTTTCCATCGTGTTTATGCTCATGGATGAGAACTTCTGAAGAGAGCTTTCATGTCTTGGGTTAGGTTGTATTACATATGCAGCTTTTGGGAATGAGACCCTGATCGGAGGAATGACTAGGTTTTCTTCTTCAAGCTTCCTTCCTTCAATCCTCGCTATTCTCTTCTCTCTTCTTGCAATAGTAGACCGCTGGTAATCCCCCTTCTTAGGCATATACCCCAAACCAAACCTCTGTTCTGCAGCCTTTAACTTTGTTACACCAATCCACTCAACCTTCCCTCTTCTTGCGTCAAATTTGGTAGGAATCTTATGCTTTAAAAGGCTTTTAGCAGCCATTTTAGTAGCCTCTGAGATTCCTGGCTTCCTTATTATAGTATTTGCAAGCACCCACTCCGTATTCACAACCTTGAACGCATGCAGGTTTTCATCCACACAATCTTCAGCTTCAATGAACGGGACCGCTACATTTTTAATCATCAATATAGTTTCTTCGGCCTTAACAGTAACCAGGACACCATTGGCAATGTACTTCAAACATTGATGCAACAAGGAGGTTACCGCTCTTGCAGAATGTATCCATGGTCTTCCTAACAACATGTTATAGGAAGGGTGAATATCCATCACCTGAAGAGTTACTAAAAAAACTTGCAGACCTATAACTAGTTCAACTTCGATTGACCCTAACACTTGCCTTGGTGAACCATCATATGCTCTAGCCATCATCAAACTTGGCTGCATATGGTAGGGGTCGACTGGCACCTCATTTAGCATATGTCTTGGCAACACATTAAGGGCTGAGCCATTATCAATGAGAACTTTACCAATGAGGCAATCCTTGCATCAAATTGTGATATACAGAGGCTTGTTGTGTCCAGTTCCTTCAGCATCAAGTTCATCTTCAGTGAAATACAAGTAATTTGAAGCATGAATTCTCCCTACTAGATGCTCCATAGTCTTTTGTTCGATGTTGTTGCTACCAATTTTTGACTAATTTATTTTTTGAAAAATACATGGTGCAAGGGTGAAATTGAGCAAATTGAGAGTTTTATGGTCGATTGAGGGATAAATCGTGAAAGTCAAGATCCAAGGACCAGATAAGGAAATCGCGCAAAGCTAAGGTTGAGGTTGAATTTTTGATGGGATAATTGCATAAAATCAAGTTTAAATCCATTTGGGTGCATTTAAAGAATTTATAAATTGGAGGACCAAATTGGATTTTTTACCTTCAAAAATTTTGAAATCTGCATTTAAATAAGCATGCACTGTTCTGACATGCATTTTCATTGATTTTTTAGGAGCATTGATCACAACAGATCAACCCAAATTTTCTTCCCATTTCAATCGTGATCTTTTGCCTAATTTATCCCCATCAAAATCTTCTTCCTAATTCTCCTCTCCTCTTCCTCTGATTGCCATCAATTTACTTAGTTGTTTTGATACTGCATTTAAACGTGATCTCAGCCAAACATTGGGGTTTCTCGGGCTATAAATAGAAGATTGTGCGGTGTGGCGAGAGGAGAAGAAAAAAAGAAAAATAACGAGGAAAGTGAGGGGGGATTGAGAAAAGACAGGGGTTGCATCAACGAGACAGAGCAAATTTCACAGAACTGGAGGGAGGAGAAAAAGAAGAAAAAACTAGGAGAAGAGAAGGAAAACTTCACGTGAATTTTGGAATTTTTCTTTTCCCTCGCCTCTGTTCTTTTTCACTCTCCTTCTCTGCCTTTTATTTTCTGTTTTTCTCTTCTCTCTCACAAAAAGATATACAGACCCGAAGTTCTCTCTCTCTTTCTCCTGGCTTAGTTAACTTCGGCCACCAGCTTCAGCCGCCAAGAGCTACCTTATCATCACCATAAATCACCCCTCAACCCCCAACAACTTATCCATCACCTCAGGCGAAGGCAGAGGCAACGTCCACTATCGCAGCAAGCAAACCCGTTACCTTCCAACGCCGTTTCTGGCCACCTCAGACCACCATATCCGACGCCACCACGACCAAAAGAACCACCTCGAAGTCCTCTACTCAAAGGTGTTAACAGGTAAGTCTTTCATCACACTCGAAAATTTGGAGCATCACTGTTCATCGTCCCTGCATTTGTATGCGAGGAGTGAATTAATTCACTCCCCGCGTGGGCTTGGCGGCTCGGGCCTTGTGCTCGGCCTGGCTCTAAAGATGGCCCAGCATCTGGGCTGCCAGCCATCTAGGCTAGCAGCCCAGCCTGGAGACCCGAATTTAGGTGGGTCGACAGCCAGCCCACCAAAAAAGAAAAAAAATATTAAAATAAAGAAAAATATAAATTTTCCAAAAAAATATTTTTAAGAAAAAATGTGTTGTTTTCTTGCATACGGCCAATACACTAGCATATTTTAAAAATTATTTTTCTTTTGAAAAAAATATATATTATCTTGGGTTTTGAAGAAAAATGAGTTTTAGCATGGATTTCGCAAAGAAAAGAACATTTCTTGCATTTTGAGATTTTACAACATGTTTGTAAAATCCAAAGGGTATTGACCAATATTTCAAAAAAATATAAAATCTTATTTTGGGGAATTTATTATTCACTGTCGGTATTTGGATAAATAAATCCTAAAAGGGTTAATATCCAAAATATTCGGCGGGAATGATACGCTATTATTCACTGTTGGTATTTGGGTAAATAAATCCTAAGGGATTAATATCCAAAATATTTGGCGGGTTGATATGCTATCAGTATTCGGATAAATAAATCTTAAAGGGGTTAATATCCAAAATATTCGACGGGAATAAAATGTTATTATTCACTGTCGGTGTTTGGATAAATAAATCCTAAGGAGTTAATATCCAAAATATTCGGCGGAGTAATGTCCCGTTTGCCATTTAATTAACATATGTTTTGAAAGCTCAAAGCCATAGCAAATCATAAACAAATAAAACGTCAAACAACTTACCTTAGGTAGGGCGTACTAGGGATGCTAAAACCTTCCCTTTACACAACCAGTCCCTTACCCTAGAATCTTTGAAAGACCAATGTTAGGTTTCCTAGTAACCATAATACTAGGTGGCGACTCCCTTTTTACGAAAATTAAGAACCCCCTGACATTTAATCCCCCGCACACGGGGAGGGTCGTCACGACGCCGCGCTCATCATTTTTTTTTGGGGTGCGATAGATGTCTTGAGGTATGTAAGCCTCATTCAGTACCTTCTGTAAGGCATTACGATGCGGCTCAGAACTGAGTATTAAAGTCATGATGGAGATCTTGGCAGGAATCTTTTTCAACTGGTCCACCACACAGTACTCACTATGATTCATTAGCTTCAGGAACTTGTTTGTTTCTTCCTCTATAACACGTTTGTTTACTTCCAACTCTTTTTCAAAGCCTATTACCTCTTTACCCTTATCCTTGCTTTGTTTTTCTAGTTCCTCGGGAGTGAAACAACGACCGCTTCGGGTCAAACCACCTATCCCGACTTGGAAAAAAGGAGCTTTGTCATTTGAGGTAGCAACATAATTTCCTGGCATGGCCTATAGTCTACCTCCTTTGTATATGAGGGCTTATATAATACCAACCTCGAGAGTCCACTAGTTGTTGATTGGATCCTACACTTCTCTATCCCTGCTATCTCTCCACTACCTTCCATATTCTCGATCCTTAGCTCCCAGAGTCAACATCCTCGTGACCTTTTGATGAAACTCGGTACATTCATCATTGTGATGCCCTTTCTCGTTATGGAATGGGCAAAAGTCGTTTTTCCCCATGTCATGCTTGGTTGATCCCATTAAATGTTCAAATTGCACCAACATATCGTATAATCTGGCCATGGTGAACTTTAGAGCCCTTTCTTCATTATCAGCTTCCATTGCATTTACCCCATTACTTCCTGCAACATGCTTGGGCAAGGGATTCAAATTCACATTGGGTGGATCCTCAATGGTGACCCATCCGATCTTGATCAATTGCAATACCTTTCTCTTAAAAGCCGCACAGGTCTCGATGCTATGTCCTGCATTATCGGCATGGTATTCGCAAGTCAAATTGGGGTTGTGTCAGGCAAGGAAAGGTGGTTTCAAAGGGGGTAATGGTAGGGGGCAATATGTCCAATGTTTAGTAACTGCGCATATAACTCTTTTAAGGTCATGGGCAGAAGTGGTAGTTGTTCTTCCAGTTGATAATCTCTTCTTTGGAAATTATTTTGGCTCTATGAGGGGAATTTTGTGTGAAAAGGCTAGTTGGAGTGAAGGGTTGGAAAAGTTGACACTGGTGGTTTGGGGTGCAGGTGTTTGGTAGCCTCTATAATTTCTTTCTTTCCCCTTGTACTTGTCCTCCAGATTATTCACCTCAACTTCCTTTTTTTCCCAACAAAATCCCTCTTCTCTATGGGTTCCATAATTCTCCTGCTCAATCCTCTCACCGATTTGTACCGCATCATAAAAATGTTGGGTGGAGCTTCCCATCAGGTGCTCGTAATACGGGGCCCTAAACATATTGGCAAATAGAGTCACCATTTCTGTCTCTATTAGCGGAGGTTGTACATTGACAGCTTGATCCCGCCATCTCTGAGCATAAGTCCTTACTGACTCCTAAGTTCCTTTCTGCATGGTCATCAAGCTGGTCCTATCAATCTCTAGATTAAACTTGTACTGCTTTAAAAAAACATCTGCCAAGTCTGCCACTTTCTTATCCTGATGTTATCTAACCTCATATACCAGTTAAGGGCAGGCCCTGTCAAGCTGTCCTGGAAGAAAATATTAACAATTTATCATCTTGTATGACCTCCGCCATCTTGTTATAGTAGGAAAAAAGATTTGTTTTTGGGCATTCTATCTTAGTATAATTGATAAATACTGGAACCCTGAACTTCCGTGGTATCACAATGTTAGGCAACAAGCATGCTTCAGCTGCCCTAACTGGGTCAGATAGATCATTCCCTTAAACTGATCTTATCTATTCTTCTAGTATGGACCACTTGTCATATCTTGCATGGTCAGAGAATCTAGCGTCTTGTGGGTCCTCATCTGTTAAATCTAATGTAATAGGGATTGGGATGGGCCGAGTGGATTCAGGCTGCTTCTTTGGTGAGTTTGTCCCTAAAATATGAGGTGCCCCCGGGCTTTGAACTGCCGGTGCTGACGTTCCCTCTCCATCCCTTATTCTTAATGCCTTCTCGAGTAGGCTTGCTAAACACGCCATGTCATTTCAGATAGCTTTGAGCTCTTTTTGGTATGGGGATTCTGGCTCTGTCCTTTCTTCGTTTTCCATTCTTTTTCTTAAACGGGTGTTGTGGACTTTCGCGGGGGAATTTATGTTTCATAGCTGAGCTGTATGCATAAATGTATAAGAAAATGTATGCTTTATGCAATGCATGGAGGCATTTTCTTGTGAACTATTAATGGCCAACACTTCATAGAATATGTGTTTCTTGTCATATTATTGCTAGGAGTACTGCTTTTCGGGTCATTTGCTTAAGTCATATTCACCGAAAGATAAAATTTTCATAAGATGGGTCAACGCCCTTTCATTTATGTCGAACAAGCTTACTATATTTTTGGAACTACAAAGAGGAAAAGCAAATTAATATTCTTCCTCTGCCATTTCTTTGGCCAAGGGTAAGAAAGTGAATCCGTGGTTCTCGATTTTCTCCAAGAAGGCATTGGTCTCAGCTAGACTTCGACGGTAACGGATGATGTCTCTCCCTACATTTCTCGCATTGGTTCTAATGACCTGAGCGTGCACAACAACTTCATCCATTTGTCCATCCATCTTGGACATTTTTTCAATGAGCAACAGATTGGTTTTGTTCAATGAAGTATTATTAGCATCGATTTGATCCTTGTGTTTTTCTATCAATGCTAGATTCTCATCCAGATGCTTCACCTTTTCTCTCTCTTTGCCAAGCTTCGTCTCAGAGTTCTTATCTCATTGTCAATTCTGCTTCAACAACTTTATCTTTCACGGACTCTGCGAAACGACTTTCCGACATTACATACTTATACAATTCTTCATACTTTTCAATTCTATCCATCAACTCACACTGGACCTCTGCAAATTTCTCTTGGTAATATTCTATGCTCTCTTGGCATTAATTATGTTCGATCTTCAATGCACCGAGTTTAGAGCAACTTTGCATCCACTTCAGATTCATCTCCGTTAATTCTCTCTTAATTCCCAACCTGACATTCTCCTCCTCAACCATCTTCAGCTTGAGATTGGTTATTGTTGCATCTTTAGACTATAATTGCTCATCTAAATATGCTCTCCTTTTATCACCTTCCAACACCATTTCTTCCATTATTAACTTGTATTTTCTGCTTCTGCATAATTCCATCTAAAGCTTTTCTATTTCTCTTCTTAATTCTTCCTCATTGTCAATCCTTTTCTTTTTAACAGGTTTTTCCTCGGTTTGGGGAGACTTGACTTCTTTATTGGTCGCGGCTGAGGCAACTGAGTTTTTCCATCTTGCATACCCTTCACTTGTACTAGGATCTCCCAAACCTTTTATTTCCAACAAAACTAGATGCTTCTAATCTTGTTTGATGACCTCCACAACTTCTGATGAAATGAGATCCTTAAACAAATCAAAGAACTGAGCAATTTCCTTGGTTCTCGGGACAAATTGCATGCCCCCATGTTGTCTTACCACGAGAGCAGGAGCATAACTCATATAGTTGATAATCCCTATCAATGGAACCCAACATCGCTGACCACAACTCATTAGGACATTCATTGCTTTGGCCCAAGGGGCTCTCTATTTGAAACCATTACTGGGTAAAATTTGTAGTTTCTCTACCCAACCCTGGTTGTCTAGATCTCCCCATTCTTCTTCCTCCACTATCCTCAATGGTTTTTGGCTAAACCACCAAAAATTGTTAAAAATAGGTTTTTTTTGTTTCAATATGGCTAACCATCCAGATATAAAGCAACTACGTGCAACATCTCATTGCTCCTTTTCCAGTTCTCCAGCAATGGTTAAGGCTTATTATGGTTTCAGCCAAAATAAAGGTCACCAGACTGATTCGTGTATTCTCATATTCTATATAAGCAACAACAGCTTCCAGGCTTATTATACCTGTTTGACTTAGAAACAATACCAGGCCAAATATGCCTAAGACAATTAGTTTCTCTTTTCCTGTTCCCGACCTATTTTCCAATTCAAACTCTAGTATCTTCCATTTCAGTCCTAGTGACATTCTTCTCTAAAAACCTTTCCAAGTTGGGGATTCTGAGCAACTTTGACAATTCAGGGATGATTTTGTTAGATCTCAAAGGAAAATAAATTTTGTAGAGATCGTTTGGAAATTCCATCAAAATCCCATATTCTTCCATAATAGGACATAGATCTATGCTCCCAAAAGCGAAAGAACAGTAGTTTGGATCCCAAAAATGAACTAGAGCTCGCACTGCCGGGCTTAAAACCTCTACCTCTACAATCTCTATCAAGCGTCCCATATTCCATGATGGAAAGTGTAGTAGTGGTAGCCATTTTGTTCACAAGACCTACAAGTCAAAATGTCTTTTTAGGGTTTTATTTTTATGCAAAACATATTATGGAGCATACACCTTAAAGATAAGTTCTAGTTCCTGAACTTGAGACATAGGATAGGTTTACTACTTGGTATCTAAAGAGGGTCTCTTGCTGTCCCAGTGATCACTCTCGTAAAGGTGATATGGGGGTTTAACAGATAGTGGGATGACACGTATACCAATCACTACTAGTCTAAACACTCAGCAAAGAGTTGGGGTTTACACAAACTTGAACCTTGACTCAAGTCATAGGTAAACTGCTCATTCCCCACTTAACTAAAAGTTTAATGTGTGTGCTCTCTAAATAATAAAAGTGATGCATAACAAGGCAATTATGATGACAGGATGTAAAGATGCATGCTAAAGCTCATGGAAAAAATATAAACCATCCATAGAAACATGAAACAATAACATATTATAAATAAACAAAATTATCAAGCCTAGTCCAAAGTCCCTAGTGGAGTCGCCATTCTGTCACACCCCATCTCGAGAGCGTGACGTCATGGCAACCCTCCCCATGAGCGGGGGAATTCATATGTCGAGGGAATTATCTTTATTTTCATGAAAAATGGAGTTGTCACCTAGTATTATGTTTACTAGGAAACCTAAACTGGTCTTTAGAGATTCTAGGGTAAGAGACTGGTTGTGTAAAGGGAAGGTTTTAACACCCATAGTATGCCTTACCTAAGGTAAGCTGCTTGGTGTCTTTGTTTGGTTATGATTTGTTATGATTTTGATCTTTCAAAGAATATGTTGGCTAAATGATGAATGTATTACCCCGTAGAATATTTTGGATAATAACCCCTTAGGATTTATTTATCCAAACACCGAACAGTGAATAATAACATACTATCCCCGCCGAATATTTTGGATATTGACCCCATATGATTTATTTATCCAAACATCGAACAGTAAATAATTGCATATTATCCCTGCCGAATATTTTGGATATCGACCCCCTAGGATTTATTTATCCAAATACTGAACAGTGAATAATAGCATTCTATCCCCGCCGAATATTTTGTAAAATCTCAAAATGCAAGAAACAATTTTTCTTCTTTGTGAAATTCATGCTAAAACTCATTTTCTCTTAAGAACCCAAGATTATATATATTTTTTGAAAGAAAAACAATTTTTCAAATATGCTAGTGTATTGGTCGTATACAAGAAAACAACATATATTTTTTTATAAAAGTATTTTTGTTTTGCAAATTATGTATTTTTATATATTTTATTATTATTTTCTTTTTTCTTTTTTTTTGTTATGGGTGGGCTGGCTGCCAGCCCTCCCACTGTGGCTAGGCTCGAGGCCTAAATAATCTAATATTGGTCTTTGGCCCGTTTATTCTAAGGATGGGCTTTGGCCCATTTTATTCTCGGACTAGGCTTTGAGTCCAGATGGGTCAGAAGCCTGTCTTCCCCTCGGGCTGGGCTTCCAGCCTAGACGGTTGGAAGCCCGTCTCATTTAGTGGTCAGCCCAAACACCAAGCCCGGCCCGACCTGACCCATTACTGTTCAACGTGAATAGTAAACCAGGGTTGCATGTAGGAGATAATGAACAGTAAAATGGAAGATTTTCGAGTATGACAAATAGCGCAACTGTTAACACCTTTGCATAGAGGATATCGAGGTGGTTCTTTTGGTCGTGGTGGCGTCGGAAATGGGGGCTTGTGATGGCTGAAATGTACGTTGGAAGGTGCGTTGGTCACGTTGTTGTCGTGGCTGTTGTTCTCGCTGGAGGAGGTTGCTATGATGCTGGAGTGACGGTGGGGATGCTGGTGACTACAAGGAGGTGCATGGTGGTCGGAGTGGGTGGCCGGAGTTGCTGCTTCGAGAGGGAGAGAGATGGAAAACTACTTTGGTTCTAGAGAGAGACAACAGGACCAAGAGAGAAGAGAGGAAAAAGAAAAGGAAAAGAAAAGAAACTGGTGATGCTTGGTTGGTGTACAAAAAAACTAGATTTTTTACATGAATTCTTCCCTCTTTCTCCTCTGTTTCTCCTCTGTTTCTTTTTTTCTTGCTCGTCCCTGTACCTGCATATTTCTAGCAAGAGAAACAGCCCCTTCGACTGCCCATGGAATGTAGCCGAGGGCTGGCCGCTTGCCTTGCCTAGTGGCAGCGGTGGGCGTGCCTGTCACTGGTCAGGCGACTGAAGAATGCAAGCACGCCTGCAAGACAATGATTTGATCAAGATGCAATTTGGTCCCTTGATTTAAAATTGTTCTAATCAAAACCTGAATTGGTTTTTAAAAAAATCAATTTTGCGCAATTGCGTCCCCGTTAAAATTTCAAGAGTAGCCTTAGCTTTGCGCGCCTTTTTATTTTGGTCTTTGGTTTCTAATTTGCTTGATTTAACCCCCAATTAACCATTAGACTCTCAATTGATTCAATTTTGCCCCCGATTTCGCATAATTGGCTTGGAAAATTCAAACTCGGTTTTCCAAAAATTCCAATCTCATCAATTGAAACTGAATTAAATTCAAGAACTTTATTTCTCATTGATTAAGCCCTTAATAAAATTATTTTGGTCAATTTAAAATATAATCAAGCCCTTGCATTGAATCACACTTTTAAATTAGCCAACGATTAAATCGAATTGGCCTATAAAATATAATTATATCTTTTGACTTAATTTTTTACACAGATTTATCCGATAATAAATTATTTTAGCATTGAATATGCAATTTCCTTTATTTTTGGGTACAAAAGAGGTACGATCGAGCTCTCAAAAACATCCAAAATTTCACCTTGATTTTCCTACCGACACCATCCCATTTTATTTTATTTTTTTGCTATTTTCAGGTAGTTTTGGGGAATGACCCAAAATTGGGTTACGACACCCATGACCATGGAAATAGGTCATGGGGTTTGATCATGGGGATTAATTGATTGATCATGGGGATTAATTAATTGATCATGACTAAGTATCTCCTTGATGGAAGGAGAAAATTGGAAAATCGATTACTGAGTAGGGTCCTTGATCTATCTATAAATAATAGCTTGTGAACTTTATTTACGAGTACTGGTAGGCATAGATCAGAAGGCTCCTCTTGTAAAACATTTATTATTTTGTATTGGTGTTGCTACTTTGGGAAAAGCTTGGTTGATGCTGGAATTGAGAATTAATTTAATTTCAATACTTGAGCAACAATGGCTGAAGGTATTTATAATCTAAATTTCGACTGCTATATGTATTTAGCATTCAATTATTTCAAGTATATCTAACATGTGGTATTAGAGCCTGCCTTTTTGCTATTTTGATCAATATATTTATTAGTGATTCTTGTATAATGAATAATTTATTTTTGATTTTTTCAATTTATGAAGTATTGTTGTTATTTTTTGTAAAATGTTGTAAATGACAACATGTGTAACTAAATTATACTTTATGAACTATTGTTAATGACAATATATGTAATTAAAATAAATTGAAAATCAAAACTTAAAACTTAAGAAAGGAGAGGCCACTAGCGTCTCCCTATCCGCTGAGAGCAACCACGACCCTTGAAGGGTTATATGTCATACGGGAGGGCTGGTGGCCTTTTCCCAGTTGACAGAAAGAGAGGTCACTGACCTCTCCCATTTGTATCGGAGCACCAACGATCTGTGTAGATTGCTTTATGCTCAAAGAAAAAACAGTGATCCACTGGGTCGTCGTGTCTGGACTGGGCGGTAGCTTTTGCAGGCGTTACGGCAATGCATATGGATCTGTGACCCGTCGGTCAATGACCCTATCTCTGGTGCATGAGGGAGCCAATGCAAGTTTGCATCAAACGGGTCATCGTGTTAAATTTTCAGGTAGGGTTTCAAACCCATAAGGAACCGGGTCGAATAAAAGGGTCATTAAGTGGGTTGGGTCCATAGAATTGACTTGATGACGGACTCAGCCAAATAACAACAAAAAAATTGAAAAATTGAAAAAAATTGTTGATGCAGGGATTCAAACTTAGGTCTCCCAAGTTTATAAAGACAACTCATCTTCTATGCTATGCTTCTTTTATGTTGACATGTTGACATGATGCATTGTTTATTGCTTTAAATTATACTATATAGTACATTATGCAGTTTTTACATTATGCATTACTTTTATGCTTATGTAATGTAGTTTTATTCCTATGATTTTATGTTATAAGGTATATCAATGAATACAGTGTATTGATTTAGGAATATATCTTGTGATTTATATTATTTAAATATAAATTAATTGATGCCTGAACATAAGAATGATCAATCAAACCATAAATGTTAATGAATTTTATGGTACTATCTATTTATCAATGTCTAGGAAAGTTTTGTTTAGGAAAGTCTTGGTATTTAAGCATGACCATTGAGACCCACCTCACTTTCCTGGGAACTTACCTCGTTGTAATTTGAAAAAATACTATTTAATTCATATTGGTTTGTTTGATTACTAAAGTACCTTATCTAGGCATCAACATAATTATTAGATGTGAATGAAGTAGTAATTATCGTTAATATTTTTAAAAATGCCAAAACGTATGATTTTATAAATGATAGTTACATCAAGAAAAAATATGTGAACTTCATAAAAAAAATTAACATCAGGTATAATTAATTCATAAATTTCATTGCTAATCCCTATAGGGATGTTTTTATTTTTATGACTTAATTAGAATAAGATAGTAAATTTAATATTTAAAAAATCAAATTTATATTAGGCCCACAATTACGGAAAATTTTATATATTAAAGCTTTAATTTATTAGACTTCTTAATAAGTAGTAAATTTCATGTGTGATGCAATCTTTGCCCACAGGTAGGTTGAAATTTATTACTAAATTGACATTGGTGAATTTAAATAAAGTTATTTCATAGCTATAAAGTAATTTTTAGTTTCCTTGATAATTGCATTTATTCCTTCCGCTTTATTGATATAGTTACAATGCTAAATGATATTAATTTTTCTGAATGGAAAGAAATGTGCTTTTTACATTGGGGTGCATGGAATTTGACCTGTCGCTTCGTGAGGACAAACCATCCATCCTTACAAACTCTAGTACAATCTAGAGTTTGCTAAAACTGAACGATGGGAGTGATCTAATCGCATGTTTATGAAATCTCATGTCATTAAAAGCATTCGGGGTTCAATCCTAGAATGCATTGTTGCGATGTCACGGTTGCACAAATTAATTACCCTAACTTAAAACATAGAAGATAGTATAAAACAAGCAAGGGTTCGATCTCACAAGGAAGTTTCAAGACAAATTTTTATATTGTACGTTATGCGATTGGGGGGATTATGTTTGTGATTATCTAAATTATGGTAGCAATTAAACTAACAAACAAAATCAATTAAAACCGAAACTTATCAAGAAAACAAATCTTGGTACAAGCATACATCCACCTACGGAAATTAGAACTGATCTTGAAACAAAAAATACAGTTTATGTTCTGCAATTTTATCTTTTCTTAATGTGATTAATTAACGGATCTGCCGTATAACTAATCCTAACCATCAAACAATCAAAGTATTTTATCTATTCTGGAAATAAATTGATTTCTCAAGTTGAGGCGGTCGGGATATTGAGGTTGATTTTGAAATTCGAATATGTTTTGGATCTAGATAATGTATTTTTTATTCTGCGTTTTTCAAGAAACTTAATTTCTATTCCAAAATTGGATATTATTGGTTATGGTTTTTGGTTTATCAATTAAAAATTTTAGTATTTTTAAAGGTGAAAACCTTGTTGGTGGTGGAATAAAAATTGATGGTTTATTCAAAATTGATTTAGATCTCAACTTTGAGAACAATTATTTATCATTACATACAAACATTGACATATAGAGGAGTCTTATGAATGAGAACTCTCTTTGGTTATGTCACAGGAGATTGGGACATATCTCCATAGAAAGAATCAAGAGGTTAGTAAATGATGGAGTTTTCAAAACTCTTGATTTTACTAATTTTGGTACTTGTGTGGATTGCATAAAGGGAAAACAAACCAACAAGATCACTAAATGTGCCAAAAGGAGTTCTGACATTCTTGAGATCATACATATTGATATATGTCCTACTCTCTACTTAAATAGTCAAAGATATTTTATATCTTTTATTGATGACCATATAAGATTCATGTTTCTTTATCTTCTAAATGATAATAGTGAGGCATTAAATGCTTTCAAAACCTATAAGTTAGAAGAAGAGAAATAAAAGGATAGGAAAATCAGGATCATAAGATCTGATAGAGACCCTCGTCTCTATTGTAGATACACAGAAAAGGAACAAATGACAGGTCCATTTGCAAAATTCTGTGAAGAGGAAGACATTTTTGCTCAATACACAATGTCTGGCACACAATAACAAAATGGTGTGACAGAAAGAAGGAATCGCACATTAATGGATATGGTAAGGAGCATGATTAGTAATTCTAAGTTGCATTTATCTTTATGGAGTGAAGGCTTAAAAATTGTTGTGTATTTATTAATTCGGGTCCCATTCAAGGTTGTTCCTAAGACACCTTTTGAATTGTGGAATGGATGGCAACCAAGTTTAAATCACCTACACATAGGAGGTTGTCCTGCTGAAGTGAGATTTATAATCCAAACATGAAGAAATTAGACCCAGGGACAACCAGTGGTTATTTTATTGGTTATGCAATAAACTCCAAAGGATTTAGGTTTCAGTGTCCTTCTAATAGTACTAGAATTGTTGAGTCTATAAATGCAAATTTTTTAGAGGATTTTGAACCTAATGGAAGTGTTTGTCCTCAAATAATTGAATTTAAGGAAACACAAGAGTTGAATGAAACTCCTTTACCTCAAGGACGTTTGATTATGCTCAAGGAAATTCAAAATGATTACCTTGAACCACAATCAATTACGGAACAGTCAACTCATGAGGAACAAGTTCAAATTGAACCTACTCAGACTCTGGCAAATAAAGAGCAAGTAGAATTAAGAAGATCCTCTAGAATAATTAGACTTGCAATCTCTAGTGATTATGTTGTATATCTTCAAGAGGCTGATTTTGATGTTAGGTGATGCAACCATATTATTTGATAGTTTCATCTATATTTACCTAGTGTTTTGCATATGTTTTGTGTATAAAATGCCTTGATATTCTTTGTTTTATATTTTGAAGGTATTTTTAGATGAAAGATGCAAAAAGGAAGTAGTTGGAGGTGATTGACAGATTTCACCTTCAGTCGGTGTTTTATGCATAGTGGAAGCTCTAGAGATCAAAATGAAGTGATTCTAGTGAAATTCAAAAGCTAACATCCATAAATTTATGGGAAGCTAAGGAAAAGAAATAAAATAAGGAAAATCATGGACATTGCAGCCTTTAAAGTTAAATCTTGTAATCTGCTGATATCGACCTTTACCCATTCCAACTTTAGTATCTCAAGCTATAGAAGTCTGATTGATGCAAAATCAATTTAAGTGGATTCAGAACTCAAATACCTATAAACACTCCAAATTTAATCTCAAAAGGATATCATATGAAGGAGATATGAATTTTACAAGGGACATCTAAATTTTGTCAACTTAAGGAATGACTATTTTGTAAAATATACATTAGAGTTTCTAGGCATATATAAAGGAGAAGATGAGCAAGGAAATGGAGGCTAGCACAAGAAAACACAAAATCTTTCTCCTCCAAACCCTAAATCATGTGTTCTTCCATCTTTTTAAGTAGTTCAATAGTTATGCAAGGCTAAGCTCTTTTCTTGGTTGCAAGGACACAAAAACCTTCGGATTTCAAGAACCGTGAGATTTATTCTTCCTTCTATTTTTAGTTTATGTTATGAATGAGTATGATTGTTTTCCTATGCATATTTCCTATGATTGTTGTTGATAATTGCTTGAGTGGACTCTAATCTATTGTTGTGAACAATTATTGCTAAGTTTAATATCAAAACCGGAGTTGTGATATATGAACTTATGAAGCAACTAAGTTTGATAATTGTGGCGGAACTACATTATTGAACTTAGGGAGAACATTTGAATAAATTGACACACGTTGCGGACAATTTGTATGTTAATCTTGATGAAATTGTCTACTTCTTAAAGTTACTATCAAATGGAAGTGCGAACACTTTGATTGTTTGCTGGTTAGGATTAGTTATACGGTGGATCCGTTAATTAATCATGTTAAGAAAAGATAAAATTTCAGAACATAATAATTATTATTTATAATATTTTTCTTATAAATATGTGAGACTAATTTTATATTTTTATATTTATTTAATATTAGCACCTTCATATATATATATATATACCTATTTATTATTTTCAAAAAATAATAATTTAATATCAGTATTGTAAAATATGTTTAATATAAAAATATATGGAATAAATCTTAAAAACAAATTCTTTTTTAAACAATAATTATGGTGTCATTGATAGTATGACCAATAATAATTAGAATATTAATTATGTATAATAATTTTTGCACTGACAACTATAATAATTGTGACAAAAATTCATTAGTCAATGTTATTTTTGTAAAAAATAACTTTTGCATCTTTTTTTATATATGATATTTCAGATCTCATATCACAAAAAAATATACAGAACCATATATATATATATATATATATATATATATATATAGAAATTGAACTAATTTTTTGTTAAAAATCTCACAATAATTTAATCGTAGTGCTCTAAATTTTTAATATAATAATATGAAGAAAAAATATTTTTTGATAAATTTTAGCTGTTGTATTTTTGTTAAAATATGTCCAACAAAAAATTAATATGTTGCAGGTAACAAATAATATATCCTTAGTCAATTTGATCAATTGCGGTTTTGGTATCTACCAAGTAAATTATAACCAAAATAGTTAAAACATAAAATCAATCAAATTGTTTGTTGCATAAAACAGATCACTCATTTGTGTTACAATTCAACGATTATAATTTTACTATTTTCTAATGAAAGAATTCATGAAACAAATAAAACATACACAACAATCAATCAGTATGTTACACAGAGCACGTGACTCATTTTAATGTAATTTCTTCAATTTTAATTGTACAATCTACTGATTAAATAATTATCAAAACAGTTTTAACAGTATCATCGGTCAATGACTTTTAGGCAGGAATTTTTTTTGTTTCTGATAAATTTATCAATTATTATTTTATTAATTAAATATTAAAATAACATGTATAAATTAATTATTTTTTCACAAAAATAAAAACTCTACAACATTAGACGGCAAGTTCGCTCGTATAGAAAATTAAGAATGGTAAAAGACATAAAGAATCCATTGACAGGCAAAAAAAAAAAATACCACTAACAAACAGTAGTCCAGTTAAAATTTAACCCAAAAAAACCCCTCAAAATCTTTCATTCCCAATCCATCAAGAAAACAAAACAACCTAAGCAGCAGATTTGTAAGCGAAGAGATCGTCCTCTTGTCCTTTCTAACAATCATTCTCTAACCCTCACTTGCAATCTCCAATCTCCTTCACCATAAAGTTCACAAACAATCCCATCTTCTCTGTCTAATTCTTGATCAAGTTTGTTTCATATTTAGGGATGCGATGCGATTCCTTAAGAGGATAGCTGGGTTTCTTGGACTTGCTAAAGATGATGGAGGCTACGAAGTGAAAGATCAACAAGAAGAAGAAGCAGAAGCAGAAGAGCAAGACGGTCATCAACACCCCAACCATGTCCGTTTTCGCTCCAATTTCCAAGAAACTGGTCTTCCCCGCAAAGGTTTCGGTGTTCCTGTCCAAGTCGTCGTCGAACGCCCCCAGCTTGGACCCGTAATCGTCCCCTGCATCTCCGGAGACGGCGGCCTTCAGGTCTGTTCTATGTCTAGACTTCACATCTTTGCTTGTTTCGTTTAGTTTTGCAGATGGTTGTTTGGAGCTTAGCAATGAAAATCGTTGGGGCTTATCTTGGTATTGTTGAATTGTTTGTTAAACAATGTAACTGTGGAAGATATATAATGAATGAGTTTTGGTATATTTTTTGCCGATTTTCAGTTGGATTATTGTCAATCCAAATAGAGGCCAGTTGGATCTTTGTTTCTTTCCTTGCAAAGAGGGAAACAATGGTGAGAATCTGGGGTTTTCTTTTCCTTGTTAATGTTTGAGGATATATAAGGTGTTTGAAGGTGGAGTTTGTACCATTTACCTTTGGAATTATTTTGAGGTTTTCATAGCGCAGCTTCCACTTGTTTTGTTTGTCGATAAAGTTATTAGCATATCATCGCTAGTTCTAGCTTTCTTCCCTGAGCAGTTTTGCGTTGTAATTGCTGTTATAAATGAAAGCAATCAGTTGTAGTCTGAATTTCACGTCAAACAGCCGATCTTGTAGCCTTATTAGTTGGTTCACCCTTGCTCTGTTGTTTTCTACTAGTTCTCTGTACTCTAATGATTTCTGGTGTCATAACATACTGTTATGCTGAACATTGGTGCTGCTCTTTGTGAGTGTCTGCAACCTATGATGCTATTACAGAGTGTTTTCTGGTGACATAGTCCTATGGTAGCGGCGTCAAGTCATTAGTGTGTATACTGTGATGCTCAACTTTGAACCTTCTGATCAATATTTTGATTGATCTTCCTTTTGATTTATTTGTGCTGAAGTTATTAGTTATTTCATGGTGGCTTCTGTAAATTATCCCAAAGAAGATGGATGTCCGCTATTTTCGAATGATTTGAATTAAAATGGCTACTGTTGGTTCATTGTCCTAGATTGTTATGCCATAAGCTCATTTAAAATAATCTTTAGGCTCAGTGGACACTAACAAATTCTTTTGTCTTGACTTTCAGCAAGCAAATAATGAATTAGAGGTAAGATTTATAGGTTTTGAGTCCGAAACTTTGAATGATAATCTATTGTTTTGAATGTTATCATGTGTGATATGCACCAAAATTATTGAGTCACTGTATCCATGCACCTGATGGAGTTGGATTTTGGACAATATGGATAAAGTAGGGGATTTAGAAAATGAAACAGTTGCTTACACTCTGTTCTAAATAAGAGACATCTGTTTGTAGTAAACAGAGAGAGTTTGCTGCATCAGCATAGACATCACCACACAATGCTTGAGAACAACAGAATATGCTTTCCATTTACTTGAATTAATTGACAAAATGGAGAGACAACAATTCTATTACCCCTTCCATTTTCCTTATTGACTAAGAGAGCTGAATTTGAACTGAAATTTGGAAGAATGCTGTAGGGGTTTGGATGATATGGATGAAAGTAGTGAACATTTAGAAATTGAAACGGTTGCCAAACACTCTGTTCTAAATAAGAGATCTCTGTTTGAAGTAAACAGAGTGAGAGTGTATTGTATCAGCGTATACAATGCTTGAGAACAACAGAATATGCTTTCTGTTTACTTGAATTAGCTGACAAATGAAGAGATAACAGTTGTATTATTGTTGGCCAATTCTGCTTATTTAAAAAGAGGTAGCTAAATATGAACTGGAATTTGGAAGAATACTTTAGGGGTATGATTTGTAATGTTGAAATGTTTTCCTTTGAGAAGTTTGCACTGGATTTCCTTCTTAGCCAATCCTTTTCTCATGTAAACCAGCCAAAAATAATACTCTTAAGTTCACCTTCAATGTATGAGAGAAGAATAAAGTGATTCTATTATCTGCTGCACTGTCTAGGTGTTAGTTGCTTGTGGTCTTTTAGTACTTTCTTTATCTGAGGTGCAATGGCTACATGCAAATGGGCACCAGAGATTATGGAATGTTTAAATGTATTGATCGCTGCTAGAAGTACCAGTGCTTGAGAGAGATTGTAACTACCTTGGAAGCATGTTATAGATCATTTTGAGGTAACATCCTTGGCAACTTAAATAACCTTTGGCAAGCAGAGGAAGTGCCAACTGGCACATTAGACCAAAGAGGCATTTGGAAACATCTCAAACATTCCATCATCTTGGTGACAGTGGATAAGGGTTATACTCTGCTGGTTTGTTTTAGATAATTACATGAGGTAGAGACAATAGCATCTGCAGTAGTAGGTAGGTTGGAGTAGCCTGAAATAGGAGGCCTTGTCAGGATGTAGGGAAGAATAGAAAAAAGGCAAGACTTTCAAAAGTGTTGAGAAACCTAGTTAAATTGAAATTTTCATGGTTGTGACCTCATAAAAATCAACATTTGCTCATGCAACTTTGCTGTTTCTTGGGCGCAGTAATTCTTACAACCTGTCTGTCTCTTCATTTTGCATTTTGTCTTGCTGAGAGCTGTTGAATCACCAGATTGCAGAAGTTTTTCTTGGGTAAATTCTTTACTAATGAAAAGTTAAATACATGGGATACTTTGCAGATGTGATTTATTGAATTACAGAACTGTATTATTTATTTGTTGATAGCTTTCCCTTTAATCGAAAGCCTCCTTGAAATATTCAGCAACAATGGTATAACAGATCAAAGTAAGTCAATCAATTTGTCCGGCTTAATTTTATTTGATGGATTGTCTTGTAGAATGTCATGCAGGCAGACAGTTGATCAATATCGTTTTTGACATATCTATTGCTCTGATCTCTTTAAAGGATGTTGATGATACGTTTATCTTTTCTGCATTTAGGGTCTGAGATGGTATGCAAAACGCCTCAGGATAGATGAAGATGGAGACGTGGCAGATGAGTTCTTTGAAGAGGTTTTACAAGACACATCTTCCAGTGTTGATGAACAGCACAAGCCTTTGCCGAGGTTTGAAGTGAAGTACAGTACCCGGCCAGCTAAAATCAAAAAGCAGATGATGTCGCATGATGGGAAAATTCAACAGTGTGTGGAACATCAAGGTAGATTGCAGTGGGTATAATGGATCTTCACGTCAAAGTCCAGGGCTCATGGGTGGCGGGGTTTCATTTGTAGGATCTATAGAGTAAGTATGTTGTTGGGCCATTCTTTTCTAATAGATTTACGTTTTGTTGTCGTGGCTTGAATTGTGAAACCCCACGCCCAAATGTATTAATGTTTATGTTACAAAGCTGTGTCCAATTGGTTTGTGATGAGATGTTGATTTAGACCATCTATTCAGATAAATCTTACAAAATCCTGTACTATTCAAATTCATTTACCAATTGATCCAATCAGAATACACATGAAGTTGAATAGACCGAACTAAGCTGTCCCATATCTACTGTATATACATTTTCTTACTCTTCCCCGGATTTGCTATTTTGTTCATTTGCACCCAAGGTGAAAATACAAGAATGATCCAATGATTTGCATTCCGTGAAATTGTTTACCCCCCAGCTATTTTCGTAGATCCTTGTCGGAAAATGTTTGGGGTCTGAGGTGTGTGGGCAAAGCCAAATGAAAAATTTCTTATTGAAGTTAGGCTAGCTTTACCCTAGAGACAGCTGCTGCGGATTTATACGTCTGATGATATTTTTCTTCCAAAAATAAAAGTTCATACCGCAGCATGGTGAAGAGGGATGCGTGATTTATCACTAATTTTGAGAGCTTCCAACAGAGAACTGACAAACTCAAGACAGACAAGTCTACACGTGCACACACAGCGAGTCCTACCTGCATGGCTAATCATCTAATGATCTAAATATGCCCGTGTCCAGGAGGGTGTCCTCCTAGGGGGCATGTTGGGGCCGCGGTACCGACAGTTCCGACTGGCTGATTTGGATTGGTTAGCTGAAGTATAAATATAGGGAATTGCTAGGCCACAGGCCCAGGAGATTAGGACTTCACGGTAACTGCCACGTGCTATTCATGCAACTGCATACCTTCGATCAAGTGTCAGGTTGCACAGGTGCGCCCTCTAGAGTCTAGACACGAGCTTTTTTGGGGCTTCCTATAACGAGGAATAAGGAAAGAAGGGGACTAAAAATGGCAACAATCCTAACATTATCTTTTTATGGCGTGCATCCTAGAATCAGATCAAGCAGTAAACATGAATCGAACAAGGCAAGCAAATATCCATCTATTAAGCCCACATTTGAGACGACATGAACCCCCTATTCTTATTAATTATCGGGCAACATGTCTACTGATTCTACCATTGTCACGCCTCAGTGACATTGTTAGAGAATTTGTCATCATTGTACATCTCGTGCACATAAAATATATAACAAAATCCGGTGTGTTTCCTCAACGAAATCTCATGGTTCATCCCTTTTTTAATGAATAATGCTAGCAATTTAGCAGTCAAGTCTCAGCAGAATAAAGTCCTTTATCATTTCTATTTCAGTTGCTTAGCTAGATTTAGTTGAAGTTCTTCACATGAAAGAGAGAGAGATTGTGAATACCTATTTTTCTAGGGTTTTATCCATAGTTAATAGAATGAAAGCTCATGGAGAAGATTTGAATGAGACGATGATCACAGAAAAAATCCTTCGATTTATGACTCCCAAATTCAATTATGTGATCTGTTCGATTGAAGAATCAAACAACATGACCACAATGTCCATAGATGAACTTCAAAGCAGCCTTCATGTACATGAATAGAGAATGAAAAGTCAAGTAGAAGAAGAACAAGTTCTCAAGGTTACCTATGAAGAAAGACCTGGAAGAGGTAGGGGACGAGTAACCTGGAGAGGTGGCCATGGAAGAGGCAGGCAGAGCTTCAATAAGGCAACTGTGGAGTGCTATAAATGTCACAAACTAAGACATTTTCAGTATGAATGTTCTAGTTGGGAAAAAGGTGCAAACTATGCTGAAGTGGAAGAAGTGGAAGAACTACTATTAATGGTGTATGTACAGGACAAGATAATAAACCAAGAAGATGTGTGGTTCCTAGATTCTGGCTGTTCGAATCACATGACATGAAACAAGAGTTGGTTTATTAAGATGGATGATCAATTCAGAAGTTCTGTAAAATTGGGAAATGGTGAGAAAATTATGGTGATGGGGAAAGGAAGCATTAGACTCAAGATTGAAGGCTTAACTTAAAGAATAAGAGATGTGTTCTTTATTCCTGAGCTCAAAAACAACTTATTGAGCATTAGACAATTGCAAGAAAGAGGATTGACAATTGTTATAAAAGACATGTACTGCAAAATATATCATCCCGAGAGGGGATTAATCATATAGACAACCATGTTAGCCAACAAGATGTTTGTTCTTCAAGCTTCTATGTGCACCCAAAGCATTATATGCTTGAAAACAAGTGAAGAAGAATCTGCAGAGTTGTGACACAAGCGTTATGGACATGTGAACAACACAAGTCTTAAAGCTTTGGGGAATAAACAATTAGTGAAGGGGCTACCTGCAATGCAAACCACAGATGGAGTATGCACAGTGTGTCACCGTGGCAAGCAACATAGAACAATCATCCCCAAGAAGAGCAAGTGGAGAGCCTAAAGGAGATTGCAACTCATACATGCAAATTTGTGTGGCCCTATCACTCCCACCTCAAGTAGCTACAAGAGATATATACTATGCTTAATAGATGACTTCAGCAGAAAAGGTTGGATTTACTTTCTAGCTGAGAAGAGTGAAACATTTACCATGTTTAAAGTGTTTAAAAAGAATGTAGAGAAAGAAGTAGAGGCTGATATATGTTGCTTAAGAACAGACCGAGGAGGTGAATTCACCTCCAAGGAGTTCAATGTTTTGGCTTGAGGCAGTACGATGGGGAATTCATGTGTTGAATAGAAGCCCGACTGTGACTATGGAAGAGATGACTCCTAAAGAATGTTGGAGTGGAATTAAACCAAATATTGACTATTTTAGAGTATTTGGTTGCATTGCTCACGTGCATGTGTGTGACAAAGGAAGGAAAAAACTGGATGAACGAAGTCATAAGTGTGTTTTTGTAGGGGTAAGTGAAGAATCTAAGGACTATAGGCTTTATGATCCTAAAACCAACAAGGTAATTGTTAGTAGGGATGTGGTGTTTGATGAAAGTATAGGTTGGGACTGGAAAAGAAGTGATGATGATGTTAAAAATCATGTCTTCAGTTGGGCAGATATTGATAATGGAGAGATTAGTGACTATGAGGAGAAATATGCTGGAAAGTGAAGGTATTGAAAGGGATGACAGTATGCTGGAAAGTGGACATGAAGGGATACATGAGGGTATTACATTTGACAGAGAGACAGCAGAAGGAGAAAATGAAGGCCATATGCTTGAAACAAGAAGAAATGCAAGTGATTTAGAAGGACAGAGTAACACTGCCACTGGATTAACTGGGAATAAGGCAGACAATGTTGAGGATGAGACAAGGGGAAGAATGAAAAGAAAGCCTAAGTGGATGGATGCCTATGTGTAAGAAGTAGAAATTGATGAAGAACCAACATGCTTCATGGTGACTGATGACCCCATCTGTTATGAAGAAGCTACAACACAAAAGAAATGGAGAGATGCAATGGACTTAGAAATAGAGGCCATTGAAAAGAATAAAACATGGGAACTTGTAAATCCACCAAATAGGGTCAAGAAAATTGGTGTGAAGTGGATTTACAAAACAAAATTAAATGAAAAGGGAGAGGTGGATAAATGCAAAGCAAGGTTGGTTGTAAAAGGCTATGCACAACGATATGGAATTGATTATAGTGAAGTATTTGCACCCGTAGCTCGTTGGGACACCATAAGGCTACTCTTGGCATTAGCAGCACAGAAGGGATGGAATGTATTTCAGCTAGACATCAAGAGTGCATTCCTAAATGGAGAATTGACAGATATAGTATATGTGGAACAACCAGAAGGGTATGTTCAAAGGGAAGAAGAGCATAAGGTCTTAAGGCTGAAGAAAGCTCTCTGAGTTGAAACAGGCTCCAAGAGCCTGGTACAGTAGAATAGAGAGTTTTTTCACTAAAAGTGGATTTGAGAAATGCAGCCATGAACACACATTATTTCTCAAATATAAAGATGAAGGCAAATGTTTAATAATCAGCCTCTATGTGGATGATTTGATTTACACAGGGAATGATATGGAGATGTGTGAAGACTTCAAGCAATCAATGATGATGGAATTCGACATGAATGATTTGGGGAAGATGAAATATTTCCTAGGAGTGGAAGTGCAACAGAGTAGTGAAGGAATTCATTTGTGCCAATCGAAATATGCTGGGGAAATTCTTGACAGATTTGGAATGGGGGCATGCAATCCAGTTAAGAATCCCATAGTGTCAGGCACGAAATTAATCAAATATGGAGAAGAAGCTAGTGAAAACCCAACCATTTTCAAGCAAATAATAGGCAACCTAATGTATTTGTCAGTCACTAGGCCAGATATAGTATTTGTTGTGTGTTTGTTAAGCAAGTTCATGTCTGATCCAAAGACATTACATATGGCAGCAGCAAAGAGAGTGCTGAGATATGTGATGGGAATGAAAAACTTGGGAGTATTCTACAGAAGAAATGCAAGGGATGTGGAGGATGAACTAGAAGTGTACACTAATAGTGAATATGCGGGGGATGTAGAAGATCGAAGAATCACTTTAGGGTATGTATTTATGTTGAGTGGTGGGGCTGTAGCATGGAATTCGAAAAAACAACCAATAGTAACACTATCTACCACTGAGGCAGAATACGTGGCAGCTGTTGCATGTGCTTGTCACAACATGTGGGTGAAGAGGGTACTGGACAACATAGGCTTATCTTTCTGCAAATGTGTTAAAATTTATTATGATAACAACTCCACAATAAAGTTGTCAAAGAATCCCATACTTCATGGAAGAACTAAACATATAGATGTGAGATTTCACTTCCTAAGAAAGTTAGTAAAGGAAGGGGTTGTGGAGTTGATTTTTTGTGGAACAAATGAGCAGATAGCAGACATCATGATAAAACCCCTGAAATTGGACTCATTTGTGAAGATGCGATCTTTACTAGGATTACAAGGCATAGAAGTTTTAAACTGAAGTGTGTTAACAAGTTCAGTTTAGAGGAGGCTTTGTTAGCAATTTAGCAGTCAAGTCTCAGTAGAATAAAGTCCTTATCATTTCTATTTCAGTTGCTTAGCTGGAGTTAGTTAATTTTGTTAATTGTTGTATCCGATTGTTTCAGTTTTGCTTGATTCCAAAATCTTCAGTATGTGAAGATAAAATTGGTTCAGGTTGTTGTAATTGGCTATATAAAGCCAAGAACTCATTTTACATCAATTTGAGCGAATTACCATTGTGATAGTTCTAAGAATATAACAAATAATTCAACCCATTGATTATTTTATGAGCAAGAAACAAATGTCATGACTTTACTCTATGAAGCTTTTATTGTTTTCCATAAATCAACCAGTTTCTTAAAAAATCTAAAATATTTAGATCAATCTCATGATCTCTCATGGACAAATAAAATTCTAACATTATGGTCACTTTCTGTCATGTTCTTAAAAAATCATATACATCTTCCTAGTTAAGCACAAACAATATGTTTATGTAAATCCATAATACATTAACCTTAAAAGGAAAGTCAATCTTCTCCTATAATTATGATTTTTTTTGCCTTCAAGACGCTTCAATTCATAATCTTAATTTTTTTATTTAGGTTTGTTTATTTCTCCAAGATGCATAAAACACCCATTTTGCTTCCTTTACCCTAATATATCTCATCATCGAGGTGTACTTCCCTTATTTTACCTCATGCAAGGTAATTTATCCAAACCACATCCTTGTCATTCAGGTTGGCACCTCTATGACTAAAATCTTGATTCAATCATTAAACACATATATGAAATTTATGTATATTATTTCAACAATACCATTGTTCATAGATATAGTAATAAGTTAACTATGTTTCAAGTAGTCCTCATAAGTGATTCACATCACAAATATACAAGTTATTTTTTTTATTAATCAATTTCTTTTCACTCTTAACTAATCCTTGTCAGCATTTCCCTTGAGTTTATCATTGATATTTGCTATAAAAATATCTTATTCTATTGGCATCAAGTATGGTAAATTCAAATCCTCATTGGATATGATCATTCACCACAACTTTATGTCACCTATATAGTAGTTAAACCACTAATATTGTAAACTTTCTATAATGACTCTCATAACATAGTTTGTTTTTTTCCTAGAACATCCTATATTTTGATATTGAAAAATTTCTTGCCCAAATTTTAGCCTTTATACGGAGCCCAATCCCATTAGACTTAGCATCTTCCTTGTTTACAAGAATCTTCCACACTCATATAAGTTATAAATAAGTAGAACCATGCAACAAAAAAAACATTAATATTGCAGAAAAAAATTCAATAATTATAACAACTCTTTCATATCCTTTTACTAACTCTACAAAAGGAACTACACCGGTTCTCTTGTGTGTGCTATGCATAAAATTACCCTGCTCACTTAGATATTATACGTTACACAACTTATCTTTAAGTCTATATATAAAGTATATACATGGAGGTTACAAACTTCTTCTCCCATTTCCCAAAAGTTTTTATGTAGTTTTCCCTCCATTCCCATGAACTTAATGACTCTAATTTCAATAAAGTTAGTGGGCAGTTTGCTCTTATGTTCTCATAAACTTAGTGGCTTCAAAAACACTTTTAGTTATTCCCTATGCATTATCCAATATGCTTCATGATGTGACCTTGTTCTTCTATAACTAGTTATGCTTTTTTATAGTCATTACAACTCATAAATCGATTATAAGCGCCACCCATAACAGTTATTTAAATTTTCTTTGCCAATTATCAATCTTATTACTGCAACGTTAATTATGTTATTTCTTAGCTTAAATAGTTCATCATTTAAGTCAATCTTATGTTAACATGAACCAGCTACTCACACAAATTATCCTGTAGTCTTTTTATTAATTATCCTGCTATCATGTGGCAGCCCTCACTACCATTGTCTAGAGAACCTACCATCATTGTACATCTCATGCATAAAGAACCCTTATAACACCTTTTCTTTTTATAAAATGACCTTTACAACTTTAAAAAAGTTTTAGACGTCTATACTCACCTCTTTTTAAATGCAAGTTGATAAAGATGGTCTCATTCTAAAAGATAATTGTTTTAAAATTTCTAAGATTTTTCCTAGATTGCACTTTTTTATTCAAAATATAAATTTTTTGATATTATAATTAATATAGCTGACAACACTTTATATAAAAGTTAGGAATGAAATAAGCATCATAAGAAAATTGAAAATAGTAAACATTTTGATTTAATTGCAAATGGATCTTAAAATATCTAAAACTATCTTAAAATAATATATGTGATATTATCCAGGAAAAAAAACTTGATATTTTATCATTTAAATGATTATTAGATTTTTTATATACACAAATAGAATGTCATACCTCACATTTTATGTGGAAAAAAAATAAAAGTGTTGTATAGGTTCTTGAATATATGATATAGAATAACATCTGAAAACACAAAAACAAATATCATTTAAAGGTATAATGATCCCTCTTTTCTAAAGGTTTTAATAAATCTCTCACTAGTGATTCATGTGAATATAATATTTTTATCATTGAAGTGATTATATATATTTTTTATTTAAATATAATGCTATACAAAGTATTTTATATTGAAAAAAGAGCATTGTATAGATGTTATTGCTATATGATATAATGAAACACTTGAAAACACAAATGAAAAAAATATCACTTAAAGGTATAAATGATCCCTCTATCTTGAAGGTTTTAAAAAATCTCTCACTAGTGGTTTAAGTTGATTTATATTAGAGACCATAAGCTTAGATTGTTTGTGGTTTATGACAACTCAACATTGAAAAATTTGATCGAACCTCATAATAAAAATTGATCTTTAAGTAAGCTTTAATAAAAACTTAAACGACCTTAAACTATCTATCACGAAGGTGATTTTTTAACGCGCTTCGCACCCCGTCATCACCCCTTGTTTAAGGGGAGACAATAGCGCGCGATGAAATGGGGGATGTTTTATAGCCGTAAAATTTACGACTATAATTATTAGGAGTCGCCACCTAGTATTATGGTCACTAGGAAACCTATTGGTCTGCGAGAGTCTTGGGTAAATGGACTTGTTATGCAAGGGGAAGACGCATCACCCCCAGTGCACCCTACCTAAGGTAAGCTGCATTGTTGTTTGATTGTTTTTCAAAGTTAAAAATTTTGCACTGCATTTTTAAAAACCATTTTTTTGTCTGTGGATGCACTTTACAATGTAATTTTATACCGCAGTTACAAACCTTTTTTTATCTACGAATGTACTTTACAATGTAATTTTACACCGTAGTTTAAAAACTCTTTTCTTATCCATGGATGTACTTTACAATATAAATTTACCTAATAGATAAAACCCCTTTTTTTCCATGGATATACTTTTCAATGTAAATTTAGCACCGTTGGGTAAAGGAGGTCGAGGTGGTTGTCCCAGTGGTGTTGGCGTCAGTAACGATGGTCTATGCTGGCCGGAGGAAGCTCTCAAAGCCTTCGGGCTTACGTTGCATCTACTGCAACCAACTAGTTGCGTCGTTGGAGAGTGTGTATGGGTCGTTGACGTGGAGGGGAAACTTACGGTGATGATAAGGGACGTCTTGGGTGGTCAAGCCACCATCGCTGATGGAGAGGGAAAGAGCTCGACGAGACTGGTATTAGAGAGAGAGAGAGAGAATAGACCGAGAGAGATGAAGGAGGGAGGGAGGGAGAGAGCCCAGAAACGAGGGGATGAAGATTAACCAATTTTTTCACGTGAATTTTCCTATATAATCTCTATTTTTTCTGTGCAATCTATGTTATTTTTCTCATCAATCTTCTCTGTTTTCGTGGTCTTTCTCTCTGTTTTTTTCTTGCTTTTCTTTGCCCAAATTTCTGTCGATTTTTCCTCCTGTTTTCTCTCCTTTATTCTTTGTTTTCTTCTCTTCTTCCCCCCCTCCTCTTTTCTGCATGCTGAGAACCATGTATTTATAGGGAAATACAGGCATGCATTTCATGTGTGTGCTGTTGTGGCCTCTGCATTTTGCAGAGGGATGGGGCTGTAGAGGGTCGTTGCAGCCCTGTGTTTCCTGCACTGTTCGGGTGTCGGAACAGTGCAGGAAACATGCAATTTTGATGTTGTGAGGGTAAAGTGCAATTTGGTCATTAACCCTATAATTGTTCTAATTGCATCCCCAATCAATTTTAAACTTTTAATTTTATGCAATTATACCCCCGTCAAAATTTCAAACAACAACCTTAAATGTGCGCACCTTTTTTTATTTTGGTCTATGATTTCCGATCTGCGCGATTTAACCCTTAATTGACCATTGGATTCTCATTTCGTTTAATCTGGCCCCTGATTTTGCATAATTGACATAAAACTTTAATCGGTCTCCGAAAATTCCATTCTCATCAATTGAGCCCGAATTAAATTCAAGAAATTGATTTCTCATTGACTAAACCCTTAATAAAATTAATCTGACCAATTTAAAGTATAATTAAGTCTTTGCACTTAATTATATCCTTTAATTGGACCTTAAATTAATTCCCGGTCATAATTAAACTTTAAATTTGTCGACGATTAAATTGACTCAACCCATAAAAAATATAATTATGTCGTTTAACTTAGTTTTTACACAGATTCATCAAACGATAAATTATTTTTGCTCTAAATCTGTATTTTTCTCTATTTTTGGAACCAAAGAGATACAATTGGACTTGCGACAACAACCGAAATTTCCACATTGATTTTTCTACTCATGTCAACTCCTTTTATTTTATTTTGGGGAGTAACCCAAAAATTGGGTTATGACACTATCTAATACGATCATTGTGACTTGCAAAAAATTAAATTACCATTTCCACTATGTCCAAGACTTTCAGGGGACCTACCATTTGGTTATAAGATTCGAACTTAGAGATGATAAATAAAATAAATCTTATTAATTTATACTATTAAGATTGTGAATTCTAAATATTTTATCTCTCTCTCTCTCTCACACACACACACACACACACATATTAATTGGACTTTTTTTTTCCACGTATTGATATTGATATATATATATATATATATATATATATATATATATATATACAAAAAATCATCCAATTCTTGTGATTAAAAATTGATATTTTTACTTAAAAGTCTTACTTTTAGATTTTATGAATAATTAAATGAAATAAAAAAATAAAAAATAAAAAACTACTTCCCTTTGTTTTGTTAAAGACTAGGTATGCATTCTATTAGGATGCATTCCCTTAACATGATATAAACTAGGATAGTTATGAACAACAATCAAATGAAAAAAAAAAAAGATGTTATAAGCAATCTAATCAAAACAACAACAATGATAATAAATTAAGAGGCAATATTGTCTTAACAAACTTAGAAGAAAAAAAGATGTCAAAAGAGTTTGTTTAGAAAATGTTGTTGGAACAAATACAACGAAATACAATCTTTATTTACAGGAGTTGTAGAATAGACAACTAATCATCTATATGCATATAAAAAATATGAATTGATCTCGTCAAAGCTAGTTGACCTATAGTAAAAAAAGATGTTAGGATCATATAAACATATGAGAGAACATTAAAATAATTAAGGTTCAATGACATAAAATTGCATGCAAAAACATGACAAGTAAGAACGAAATAAAATCAAAATAGATTAAAAAAATGAAAAGGGGTTATTGTATTTTTCATAACAAGCCTTAACAAAAAAAAAACATAAATCATGTTTGATTTGATAAATCACACAAGACTCATGAATCATTTAATGTTTCTCTAGAAAGTTATGTCAACTAAATGATATAAACAGAAACATGATCAATAAACATGTTAAAAGATACACAAAGTTATAAATTGCTCAATAATAAACGATGACCAAATAAAATGGTGACGATCATCAAACTAACCTAAAAGGTTAGTTTATGGTGGTCTAGAATAAAAAACATATACATCATCACAACACAACCAAATCCATAACAATCATCACAACACAACCAATTCCATAACAATCATCACAAACAACCAAATCCTACATAAGCATGCAACAAAACAATAATATGCCAAACCACATACATAACCAAAATAAAAAGCAATTTTTTCCCCACAATAAAATAAAATAAACACAAAATCAAAATATGTCCCTTTATCTTCTTATTAGTCATAAACACCAGAAGTGAAGTAAAAAGTCAAAATAAAAATAATAGAATATAAACATAGACAATTATAGAAACAATCAAAGAATAAATATAACAAACAAAGAATTAAAAAAGTGACATCACTATGAGATAAGAAAACAATAAAAAAAACTAGAAGGAACAATTAAGTTTAACACTAAATAGTTTCATCAACCCTTGTCAAGGTTAACCAATCGTGGACACTGATGTTGTTAAGACAAGTTAAACAATAAACCTAACAAAAAATGACATCAAACTAAATAGTATAAAAAAATATACATAATAAGGATATTTTAGCTCATTTATAAAACAACATAAAAACAACTCAATACATACTATCAAATTAAGAACAAAAACATTATTGATAACATGTATTATTTCTCATGAAAAGACTTTCTATATTTCAAAAATGTATTGACCAAATGTATTATTCCATTATATAACCATACTTGAGTACCAAATCCCTCTATTAAGCTCAACCAAAAACACCATTATACAATGCATCATAAAAAAAAATAACTCATTCATCTAGATAATTAGATGTTAAAACAACCATCTAACAAATACACATTAAAAAAAAACTACGATAAACCTTAAAAACAACCTAAATAAGAAATCAATGTTGTTTTTAAAGTGAAGCGATAAAAATATAACCTAACCCATTCTTTTTTCAAGTAAATAAACATAAAAAAACAAAATAAGGAAAGGCAAAAACAACCAAACATAACTAATAATTAAAATATTAAACAATGGAAAACAATTGAGGGTGACAAATCAAACAACACTAGAAGTAGAATAAACAATAAGATGATGAAGAATTATAAAACAACCCCACCTACAGACCATGTATCAAGCATGTTGCACAAGCCTAATTATGATATTGATAACCAAAAGACAACTTGTATTTTGAAATAAAAGAAAACACAACATCATAATGAATATATAAAAAGAAGTAAAAAATAAAAAATAGAGAAACATACAATACCTTCAAAATGATGAGTAATTGATGCAAATACCTCCCAATATACACTAAAATCAATTTTGAATGGTTTGTAGAATCGAAGTTATACACAATAATCACCCTTATCTTATGCATATAAATGATGCAAATTAGTGGTGTAAAATTACAATGAAATTGATCAATCATTCAAAAAACTTGAAGTTCACTCAAGAACTTAGTATGTGACTTGAATCACATAAAAAATATCAAGAATGTTGCTTTCTATATTAAAAATGGTATTTTTTTTCTCAAAAAGTCTCCCTAGAATATTATTTATATTAGAAAAAAATCCGAAGTCTAACAATATATCTCTAATGAATATGAATAAACCTAATAAATAATAATAATAATAATAATCCAATTAATCCAAATTTAAATAAAGATCTTAATATTTCTAAAAGAGTCAATGATAACTAAAAGACCAATAAAATAACAACCTAACTAATATAAATAAGTCTAAAGTCTTTTTTGTAATATGTTATACCGAACCCAACTTCAAATGCATGGTTGTGTCTTGTATTAATGACTTAGAAAGAGTGACATACATCGCTTAAAAACCATATATGTATTAATCTCCAATGCAACTAGAATTGCATTGTAGCTCTCTTTATGATAACACAGTAGTAAAAAGTTAAAAAGTAGTATATTAGATTTTTTTTATTCCATTTGTTTGCAATGTTTGAATGTTTACCCTCAAGCTTTTCTTAAATATGAATTAAATTAATCAAGACTTGTATTTTATTATTTAATATCTTATTGAAGTCTATCTTAGCCTAACTATCTTAAGAAATTGGTTGGATGATTAGGTTCTAAATACATAGAAGCCAAGCTAATCGTTGCTTTGATCTACATTATATTGTCTCCAATTGCATGGTATTTTTATAAAGTTTTTTAGATTTTTCTATATATATTAACTAAAATATAAAATGCATCCCGTTTTTACTGTGCTAATCCACAGTAACACTTACTATCTATCTATCTATCTATCTGAACGTTGACCAAGGTGTTGATGTAGCCGAGTTGGTCCAAGGTACGAAATTTAGGCAGTCTTCAGGTCTTGGGTTTGAATCCTACTCTCCATATATTTTGTGCGAATCTGAATAATACTCATTATTAATATGAAATATCATAAACAATGACAAGGATGTTGGGTAGCTGGGTTGGTTAAGACATGAGATTTTTTTTTACATTTTTTTTTCTTTTTCTACTTATCTATTTTTTTGGTTTTTTGTTTTTTAATAATCAGGGTGTCCGACCTCGCTTAAATGCACCACGATTAATCTTCATATCCAAATTTTTTTGATAAGCAAGGTGTCCAGGCCAACTTATGCATATCACGACAATCCCCGGACCCACATTTTTTTCTAAAGTGCTTTCCTGCTAGTACATTTTTTTTCTTTTTTTTTATACTTTTGTTTTATTCACTTATACATTTTTTTTATAACCGGGATCCCCGACCAGCTTAAGAACACTACGACTAATTCTTGGGTCGATTTTTTTAAAAACAATATGGATTGCTATAGTGCTTTCACGCTTATACCTTTTTTTTTGTTTTCTTTCACTTATATATTTTTTTGTAACCATGGTCTCTCAGCCAACTTAAGCTCTTTTTTTCACTTATACATTTTTTCACTTATATTTTTTTTATAACCACGATCTCCGGCCCAACTCAAGTGCACCACCACCACCACTCCTCGGACCAAATCTATTTTTTGATAATCGAGGTGTTCAGGCCAGCGTGGACACACCATGACTAATCTCCGAAACAATTTATTATTATTTTTTATTTTTTCGTTATACGTTTTTTTGTTCACTTATTTTTTTTTATAACTGGGGTCTCCATTCCAGCTTAAGCACACAACGACTAATTCCCGGACTGATTTTAAAAAAACCAATATGGATTGCTACAGTGCTTTCATGCTTATATTTTTTCTCACTTATATATATTTTTTTATAACCAGGGTCTCTTGGTTAACTTAAGCGCACCATGACTAATCCTCTGACTCTTTTTTATAATCGGTGTGTTTAGATCAGCTGATGCGCACCGCGAGTTCTATAAGTACGTATATACCCCCTATAAGACAAAATCCAAGAATTGGTTATAGAGGTGTATTGGTAATTTACCAATTATATTTTCTATAGCGATGTTATGGGCGCGTCGCCAATTTCAGAGCTCATGCACATTTAGGATGACGCATGCGGCATAGAACTTCTAAGAATGTATATTAGTTTTTTATATATTCATTTTATTATGTAAAGTGTGTTTTAAATAATATCATAGTATTAGAGATATTTTCAATTTCTTTCACTTATGTGCATAGTATAATAATCATAATATCCTCAAATAAGACGAAAACGTTATTCCACTGTTCATATGATGAAAAAAAAAAGACTATCCACAATGCAACTTATTGTTGATAGAAAAATACAACTTATTTTATACTGGTTATTTCATTGAAACCTACTAAACAAACAAATTTATATTCATTTAAAATTTATATATTTTATACAAAACTTGCACTTCATAAAAATTATATACATATTTATTATCTTGTCTAAATTTATTCTATGATAAAAAAATTATACATAATAAATATTTTTTTATGTTGAAAAAAATATGATTCCGCCCGCGACGAGGCGGGGGTGCCATGGCTAGATGTTTTCTTTTATTTTTATTTGTTCTTTGGATTAGATGATTTTTATAATTTTATTATTTGCGAAATAATAATGATAATTTTAGTAATTATTTTTTTATAAAAATCTTTTGATTTTTTTTAAAGATTTTCCTGAAATTTTAATTTATATCGGTGATCATTTTAAAAGTAATATTACTCTATTTTTCCCTTTATTATTTTTTTTCTTTATTTGTTCTTTAGATTATATGATTTTTATGATTTTATTATTTATGCAATAATAATGATAATTTTAGTTATTATTTGTTTTATTGTTGTTTTATAAAAATCTTTTGCTTTTTTTTTTCATGGCAATTTAATTATTTTAATTGTTTTGGTTGTAATGTTAGTAATAATTTTAGCTTTTATAGCAATGATAATGACAATAACATTAGGATGAATTTTCAATCTATGTTTTCTTCTTTTTGTTGACAGAAAATTAACAACTTATTTTTTTACTTGATTATTGTAGGTATTTTCACAATTTATATTTTATTTTTGTTTGATTTAAATTGAATTACATAATGAACTAATCTCAATACAATGAACTTAATAAATCAGATATTCGAGTTTTCTTGCTATTTTAATGATAATGATAAATTTATGCTGGTTATTTCGTTTGAAACTACTAAACAGATTAATTTATATCGATTTTAAATTTATATATTTTATAGAAAACTTGCACTTGACATGAATTCTGCACAAATTTATTATTTTAGCTAAATTTATATTATAATAAAAAAATACACATAATTAATATTTTCTTATATTGAGAAAATATATGGTACCTCCCAGGACGAGACGTGACACATTGACTAGTAACATATATATATATATATTAACAAAACAATAAAGGGCGTGGCGTTTCCACTGTAGCACCAGACTCAGGCGACTGTGGATTCACACAGTGCACGCCCGGTTTTGGCCCTCGGGCGTGCGGCAGAAGGGGCTCGGGAGGCGGGGGTAATTCCGAGTTTTCCATTTGATTTTTTTTTAAAATTCATTTGTGAACAGTGTATTGACAACATAGTCCCTGGTAATAGGATAAATTAATGTTTACAACTGAGGGGCACCGGCGTCATTACGCGCGGCCGGACCGGTCCGGTCCGCAACATATTTCGAATATTTAATTATTTTCTAAAATGGCTAAAGACGATTTTAGCCCCTAATAAGACAAAAACACTTCTTTCGGTCAAGGGACAGGACGATAATTGTCCCTATTTTTACAATTAAATAATCGGGTGTGAAAGGGCGTCCGTCGCACGCCCGACGTTATTTTGCCTCACGCCCTCTTCTGGCAGCGCGTGCGGCGGTATACGGTGTCCGGAAATTGTCTACCGGATGCCAGAACTATGCGCCGCCGCGTGGTCTTCCTCCCGCGGCGGCGCGTGTGACGTAAAAAAGTCCGTGGACACCTCTAAGTCCGGTGAAAGAAGCCGGTCACGTTTCTCTCTCTCCTGAGTGTCAAAGTTGCACTTTGTTCCTCCTACTTTCAATTTCCGGGATGTTTGTTTATAACGCAATCAATTCGGTACAAAAGTTCTGATTGTTTCAATTGTGTCCTCTGATTTCAATTGACAATAAATGTAAGTTGCATTTCAACCCTTTGACTTTGACTTTTTTAAATTATGCCCTTTATATGTCATTTTCAATTCAGCCCTTATACTTTGATTTTTTTTATCCCTACTTTTATCCATGTATATATAAGTGTATTTAACACAATAATAATAATAATAATAATAATAATAATAATAATAATAATAATAATAATCATGATTTAATGATTTTTAATTCTTACTCTTTTGTTATTTTTTTTCCCTCCTGATAATTTGATAAAATTTTTTTTGCCAATAATAGCCATGGTAAATCTTTTTTATCTTTTGTTAAAGTTTCTAAGATATTTTTAATCTTTCAGTTACTTTTGTTTCTTTCATTATTAACATAATAATAATAATTATCATAAAAATAATAATAATAGTGATTATTACTCATATTGTAAGAATAATGCTTATGTATTCTATTATTATAATAATTATGATTATCTATTCTTTCATAATAAAAATAAAAATAATAATAATTTTTAATTGGTTTTTCTTACTTGCTGTTTTGTTCATGCTTTTTATTTTTTTTCCTCTGTATAATTTAATAATTTTTTTTGTTTTTATTCTAGATGCAATAATAATTTTAGATATTAAGACTCCGAGGTTGCTATTATTATAATATTTTAAATGAATATTGCTTCCTTTTCCTTGTTGTTTTTTTATTTGCTTTTTCTATTAATTTATTTTAATAATTTTATTATCTGCACAATAATGATTTCAGTAAGTTATTTTTCTTATTCAAATATTTTGCTATTTTTTTGAATGTTAGTGCGCACTCTTTTGTAATCGTTTATAACGCAATTCTTATATTTGAAAAGATGTAATTTATACTTACGTTACAAACTCAAATCAAAATTTTAAACATATTATCTTTTAATCTATAATTTTTATTTGTTTCTATCATATAAATTGATCGTTGTAGATTTAATTGTATTAAATTATATACAAAAAAAATACCCGTGGCAACGTGCGGGCAATTATCTAGTATATATTACCTATAAAATAAACGACGTCCCACATTTACTGTGCACAAGTGCACTGTGCACACAGACACAATGCACTGTGGATTGCGACAGTAGCTTTTTTTTCATTTTTTTTTTGCTTTTTGCGTTTTTTTTGGTTTTTTACGTTTTTTTTCTCTTTTTTTCCTATTTTTTTTATGATTGCTTTCCTCTCTTTTTTTTTGTTTTTTTTTTCCTTTTTTTTTCCTTTTTTTTTTAATTATTCTTTTTCTTATTTGTTTCTTCCACTTGTTGTTTCTTCTTTTTTTGTCTTTTTTTTTGTATTTTTTCCTTATTATATTTTTTTTCATTTTTTTCTTATTATATATTTTTTTCTTTTTCTACTTATATTTTTTTCCTTATACGTTTTTTTGTTCACTTTTATTTTTATTTGTTCTTTGGATTAGATGATTTTTATAATTTTAGGTTATAAAATTATTGCACCTTGACAATGCCCCCGCGCTTCGCCGCGGGCGGTACAATATTTTTTTCAATGTAAAAAATATTAATTGTGTGTATTTTTTTATTATAATATAAATTTAGCTAAAATAATATATTTGTGCAGAATTCATGTCAAGTGCAAGTTTTCTAGAAAATATATGAATTTAAAATCGATATAAATTTATTTGTTTAGTAGTTTCAAACGAAATAACCAGCATAAATTTATCATCATCATTAAAAAAGCAAGAAAACTCGGATATCTAAATTATTAAGTTCACTGTATTAAGATTAGTTCATTTTATAATTCAATTTAAATCAAACAAGAATAAAATATAAATTGTGAAAATACCAACAATAATCAAATAAAAAAAATAAGTTGTTAATTTTCTATCAACAAAAAGACAAAAAAATAAATTGAAAATTCATCCTGACGTTATTGCCATTATCATTGTTATTAAAGCTAAAATGAATACTAACATCACTGCCAAAACAATTAAAATAATTAAATTGTCACGAAAATATAAGTAGAAAAAGAAAAGAAAATATAATAAGAAAATAATAATAAAAAATCATCTAATTATTCTTTTTCTTATTTGTTTCTTCCATTTTTTGTTTCTTCTTTTTTTTTGCCTTTTTTTTGTATTTTTTTCTTATTATATATTTTTTTCATTTTTTTCTTATTATATTTTTTTTTTATTTTTTACTTATTATATATTTTTTTCTTTTTCTACTTATATTTTTTTCCTTATACTTTTTTTTGTTCACTTTTATTTTTATTTGTTCTTTGGATTAGATGATTTTTATAATTTTATTATTTGCGCAATAATAATGATACTTTTAGTGATTATTTTCTTATAAAAATCTTTTGATTTTTTTTAAAGATTTTCCTGAAATTTTAATTTATATCGGTGATCATTTTAAAAGTAATATTACTCTATTTTTCCCTTTATTCGTTTTTTTTTGGTTTTCTGTTTCTTTATTTGTTCTTTAGATTATATGATTTTTATGATTTTATTATTTATGCAATAATAATGATAATTTTAGTCATTGTTTTTTTTAAAAAAATCTTTTGCTTTTTTATTTTATTTTTCATGGCAATTTAATTATTTTAATTGTTTTGGCAGTAATGTTAGTAATAATTTTAGCTTTAATAGCAATGATAATGGCAATAACGTCAGGATGAATTTTCAATTTATTTTTTTGTCTTTTTGTTGATAGAAAATTAACAACTTATTTTTTTAATTTGATTATTGTTGGTATTTTCACAATTTATATTTTATTCTTGTTTGATTTAAATTGAATTATAAAATGAACTAATCTTAATACAGTGAACTTAATAATTTAGATATCCGAGTTTTCTTGCTTTTTTAATGATGATGATAAATTTATGCTGGTTATTTCGTTTGAAACTACTAAACAAATAAATTTATATCGATTTTAAATTCATATATTTTCTAGAAAACTTGCACTTGACATGAATTCTGCACAGATTTATTATTTTAGCTATATTTATATTATAATAAAAAATACACATAATTAATATTCTTTACATTGAAAAAAATATTGTGCCGCCCGCGACGAAGCGCGGGAACATTGTCTAGTATATATATATATATATCTTGTTGTTTAACAAAAATAATTTGTTAATGTGACGTTCGAAATCAAGCAGGAAACTAAAAACCAAAAATCACTTGAATTGCCTCCACGGGAACCTATCCCTCAGTAGCCAAAGCCATGCAGGTCCTAGGAAATTTGAAAAAAACAAAAAGAAATGGACCGAAGGGCATCAGGTGAAGAGAAGAGAAGAGAGAGCAGTTCAAAACCCTAAATCCAAAACCCTACTTTTCAGCTTCACTTTAGCTCTCTCTCTCTCTCTCTGTCAACAAAGTGTGAGGTTCCATTTTATAACTAGTAGTTGGTTTGTGGCAGCTGCTGCAGTAGATACCTCACACCCTCCAGACCACCACACCTCTCTCAATTCCCTATTTTTTTCTTCACATTCCCCCCACTTCCCAAAAAGAAAGAGAAAACCCACAGTTTTTTCAAAAACAAAAGTATGGACTTGAGAGAACCGCCACCACCAACGCCACCGCCACAGACACAGACACCACCACAACAACTACAGCCACCGCATGCACCAACACCATTGCAATCACAACCAAACATGATTCTGGGCCCTACCTCCTCCTATCCAACAACCGCTTCCCCTCACCTGATCAACAACCTCAGTATCTCTCCTCAGAATGCTGCTGTTGGTGGTGGCTTCCCCTTCAATGCGATGCCAGCCCAGCGGCTGCAATCCAAGCCTGAAGGCGCTCTTGATGGATCGTCGCCCACTTCTTCTTCAGGGATGGGGTTTAGTATAGAGCCCGCCAAGAAGAAGCGCGGCAGGCCCAGGAAGTACACACCTGAAGGTAACATTGCCTTGGGTTTGTCGCCCACCACCATATCGGCTGGTCTTGCCGATTCTGGTGGTGGAGCCGGAAGCGGTGTCGATGTGGCATCTGAGCATCCTTCTAAAAAGCATAGAGGAAGGCCGCCAGGTTCTGGGAAGAAGCAGCTAGATGCCTTAGGTAATTGCGTGCAGATTTGTTGATAATTTTTTGAAATGTATGCCTGTGTTGTGAAAGAATCTTTGTTTTTATTTGGACAGGTGGGACTGGAGGCGTAGGGTTTACACCGCATGTCATTACGGTGAAAGAAGGAGAGGTATGCATCTGTGCAGATTTATAATTTATGTTTTGGATATGATACTTTTTTCTTTTGTTTGTTAGAATAAAAATGCAGCATGTGTGAAAAATAGTCTTTTTTGTCTTGTCCTTTATTAGTTAGATGATAATTTGGAGATGGTAGATTTAAAATTTTAAGTTTTCGTTTATTTTTGTGCAATTGAAATTTTCATTCTGATTTCAGCAGTGTTTCTTTAACCAATCTCCTAGATGCACAAAGACAATGACCAAATGAACCAAACATTACTTGCTAGTGCATGTTTATACTGTAACAAGGGAGTCATTTTCCGAGGTTCAATGTTAGCTCATTTTGAAGGTCATTCATACGTTTCCTGAATTATTCTTCACTTTGTATTACAACGCTTTAGGACTTTACCCTGTTCTTAAACGTTTATCCATTTTGATGATAAGTCTAAGGTTGCATTTTATAATGAAACAAGTTCATGTAGCCAAAACAAATTGGTGGCAGCCTGGACTCTTGGTTTGGTACCTGCATATAACATCCCTGGTTCTGCTTCATTTCACCAAGTTACAAATTTAAGAAATTTGAATATTCAGGGTATATGATCAAACTATGTGGTAACTGTCAAGGCTTTTTGTAATGATTTTGAGAGATTGTTGGCTAAGTTTAATGTTTCATAAATGATGATAAGTTTTACACAATTGCAATTAAACTGGCCATTCTTTGTGGCAATGTGTCAAGCGAGGAAGAAGTAGCATGCTCATAAAATGAGAACAAATGAAATGCAGTTATTAGCATGGACATGTAAAAATACCAGAAAGATCCAAGTAAGAAATTACTACAACCAATAAAAGGTGGAGCTGGAAATATTAATGATAAGTTAAGGTGATTAAACATGTTCTGTTACATCTGATTAGTGTTCAAATCAAATTGAAGTATTGGAAGAGATGGGGAGAAGAGAGAAACCAAAAAATCAGTCATGTCAAACTGGCCAGCGACCTAGCTCATAAACCACATAGCCTATAACAAATGAATTGAGAAGGTAGATCATGCAGCCTACCCAACTAGTTTGGAATTAAGATTTATTTGAGTCGAGTAATCTCTGGTGGTTAAGTCTGTTTGGATCTACTGGAGGAGAGGGGGGATTTTTTTTTGCTTTACCAATAAAATGTATCTTATGCAAATAAGCACCAGTCTCTTAATAGTTGTGTTTATTTAGAATGGCATGGAGGAAGAAAAGGTAAAAAACAATTGGAGCAGGGATGCCATGCTCTAGATCTGGAATTGTACTGGAATGACAACAATCAAGAGCATTTGTCATAATCTGATGTTGTTTGGCAAGGATTTCTTTTGAAGATTTTGGTGGATATATTCAAACATTAGTTTGGATGAAAGGATGAAGCTTTGATTATCCAAAAAACTAAACATGTTTATGAATTTTATTTACCATGCAATTTTAAACATAAACTTGTAAAAAGTGTGGAGGATATTATTTTTTGAAACCTGTATGATGGAGATATTTATTCTATTGAAAATTAGATGTAGATGAAGAAAACCTGCATATTATATTTTATAGCTCAGGATCAAAGCATTTTAGTTTGGGGACAGTTGAAGATTCCTGTGCTTTTAATTTCAACCATGTTTAAAACTATCAATCAGCGGACAAGGTTACTTTATTACTCTTATTCTCTGGTGCCTATTTTTGGTTATCACACCAAATCCAAAGTACTTTCTTTCTGCTGAAAGGAGTGCTTTGAACAGCATATAATAAATTACTTGCAAGCAAGATAAAACACTGGACGTGGGTTTATTTCCCATGGGAGCTGCTCAAATTTCAGTATGTTCATCCTCAAATTTTTATTGCCCTTCTGACTCCTTTTTTTTTTGGTGAAAATAAGTGCACCTTATTGTAGTTTGATGATTTGCACTTACGATTCCTGTAGCTACATGAAATATTGTTTAAATTAGCACCACATTATCTTTTATTTTTCAGTTGATGATATGCTTCATAGATCGCAATGAATAACTGTTTTCTCCACCTTTTTTGTGAAAATAAAGTGAGGATGTGGTGGTATCAAGGTGGAAGTTTCTGTTATCTCCCTTCAAATAGGAACCTATTGAAAGTATGTCAAGTGATCTAATAGTATCCCCTTCATTTTCACAGGACATTGCATCAAAGATTATGGCTTTTTCACAGCAAGGGCCGCGGACAGTTTGTATTCTCTCTGCAAATGGTGCCATCTGCAATGTTACACTTCGCCAACCAGCAATGTCTGGTGGTTCTGTGACATATGAGGTACTTTTGATGTCTGTAAAATCACCTTTACTCAAGAAGATTTTTTTTTCCTGACATTATAGATAATTCAGGTATAATACGACTGTCAAGTAGCCCTTTCCATTGCTATAATTTAATCTCAAATACCCCTGCATCTTCTTACCTTATTAGAACCAGCTGTGTGCAGTATTACTGTGCTTATATTTTAGATGTCCTTGTCAGCCTTACTTGTACAACCACACATCGTTCATGTGGGACCAGCAATTGAGCTTTTTAGAGTTCATACAATGCCTTGTGTGTGTTTTGTCAAAGTCTGCAGGGGCTCCCTGATAGCAAATTTATTTACGAAATAGTACACAGGTATTAGTCCTAGTGAAGTTGAACGTGGGCTATGAATAGTGTTGTTCTTGATTTATGGGAAATATCTAAAATCTTTTCTTGCATAAAAGAGTATGCATTGAACTTTGGTAAAAGTTCTGCTTCATATTTTGCCATGGGTCATGGTCGTGAAATATGCCAAGGTTTATAGCCATTTCTTGGCCACCTCTCCTGGATCCATTTTTGCCAAGGCAGTAATGGATATACCATATTTTTGAATTGAGCTTCCCCAAGAAATCTATCAAAAATGACTACTTGGACTTTTTAATGGTGTCTTTTCATGCGAAAGAGTGTGCATTGAACTTGTGTAAACATTCTGCTTCATATTTTGGCACGGGTCATTTTGTGAAATATGTCAAGGTAATGGCCTTTTCTCAGTTATCATTCTACATCCATTTTTGCCAAGAGCAGTAATGATTCCTTATCTAAGAGGTTACAGTTACTACCTATTTGGTTTAGTTGTAAATTTCTTTTGTGGTAACACACTGAAATCATTACACCTGTGTACCAAATGGTTCATTGAACTAAAAGTTGATTGCAGAAGTCCTTCACTATAAATCCAAGGAGGTCAGGGACCTTTGGGAAATATGCACTTTTGGCATGTGTTTAGAAAGATCTAGTGACTAATATAGCATCCTCAAAATTATGAACTGCAAGCAAACTTCTCCTTGATAAATATATGCTACCAAATGATTGTTATTTTGACCTCATCTTTTGTTTTCTTTTCTGACTATAAGCTCCTGATGAGTCAATAAAGGATGTATATCAAACACCATTCTTTATCATGAAAAACTGAGTTATTCACCATTTTTTCGGGCCCTGATTTTAAGTTTAATCTTACAACAGGCTATATTGTGAAAACACAAGATTTTGAGATTTGACTGCTCAATACCTTTACTTCTTCACCACTTTGTTAATTGGGAATTCATGATCTGATTTAGATGTAAAATCCTGTCTTTTTACTGCTATCTTCAGTAATTACATCTTTCTAGATTTATGTATGTCTGAATATGCAATTGCAGGTGGGTGGGGTGCGGAGGTTTTACGCTTTTAATCAATTTCTCCTTCCCCCAAATTTATTTTTCATGATTTCAGTATTTCCCTCGTGGTAATGCTGATTTTTCTGTGCCTTTATGAAATTTTGTTTTCAGGGCCGCTTTGAAATCATTTCTCTATCAGGTTCCTTCTTGCTTTCTGAAAGTAATGGTAGTCGGAGCAGAACTGGTGGTTTGAGTGTGTCGCTGGCTGGATCAGATGGTCGTGTTTTGGGTGGGGGAGTTGCTGGAATGCTAACGGCAGCTTCTGCTGTACAGGTATTCACCCTGCCAACATCTGTCCTTATAGGTGGCTGTAATACACTGTTAGATGGTCGTGAGTCACCACTTGAGCATCAGGGAACCTTTGGCATGCACAAGCTTGGCAGAAATATTGTTTTGTTTTGATCTATAATTCATCTGGATTCTCGTTTCTTGCTAGGTAATTTTGGGCAGCTTCATTGCAGATGGAAAAAGATCAAATTCAAACGCATCAAAATCTAGACCTTCCTCGACACCCCCACCCCAGATGCTGAATTTTGGTGCTCCATTAACCACAGCTAGCCCTCCTTCTCAAGGGGGCTCAAGCGAGTCTTTGGATGAGAATGGTGGCAGTCCTGTTAATCGGACTTATGGTAACTCCGGTCAACTCATTCATAATATGCAGATGTACCAGCTATGGGCTGGCCAAAATACACAGTGAAAATGCTTCCCACTCAACAGTACTGTGCTTAGGACCTCTACCTGGCCGTCATTGCATAGTATATTTAAGTCAAATCATAATCCTAACACGTGCGATTGAGTACAAGGCATGGTTGAGCTCCTCTTGAGTGCAGTTCATATTTTTTTTCTTCTTGACTAGTTTTTATTTATTTCTTCCCGGTTGCACGCTGATTTAGACACGGCCATGGCTTCCTTAGGAACGTCGTAGTTCAGCTTGTTGTCTGGTCATGCTGTTACCTGTACTGTATTTCTCCAGTTGTAAAAGTTATGAATATAACGGATGTCTTGAAATATATTTGATGGGGATTTTCTTATGTCTATGTTCATTTTCCTGGCTTACGCATGCGGGCCACCTCACATGCATCTTAAATTCTTTTTTCATTGGTCAAAATTAATAGCTATGAAATCTGTGAGTAATTATTATATTAGCTTAACACATGGTTTGAAAGAAATTGAGATCACAGAGAAAATAATCCTCTTCTTTCCGAGCTTCGTTTCTTAATTTCTTTTTTACTCACTCGATGGTGGCACTTGGCAGCATTACATTGCTTATCCAGTTTGGACATTTCCTCTTCATCTGCTGAGCTTCGACTTGTTACTTGACAGAACTCTAGAGCTAGCAGGGTGGAAATTTCAACAAAAGTCTCCTATATATTTCTAGAATAATTGATGTTTATTAATTTTTGATGTTCAGACGTCACAATAATAAATAAATAGATAAATAACAGAAGAAAATGAATGATTTTAAATTAAAATGCAATCTCAAATACCACAAATCACCTTAATAAGCACATGTAACAAAACACGATCAATTCTCTCTTCAATATATATATATATATATCATATTGTTTCCTTATATATATTAAAAATTAGAAAACCAAAATCAAAACAATAAAAATAATATATATATATATATTATAAAAAAAATTATTGCGTCAACTTTGATTTTAAAAAATAAAAATTATATTTATTATTATTTGCAACTTTTTCATCAAGAAAATAAATTGAAATACCCTTGGAACCTTCATAAAAAACAATTAAAAAATTAGATAATTATTTTTCGTGTTTATCTATATTTGAGATGAACTAAATAATATAAAATTTTTAGAGATATTTCTAATTTTGATATTGTGTTTGTTTGACTTTGTGTTTGTATTTTATGATTTTGAGTTAACTTATCTTGAATTTGAATTATGTTTCTTAAATTAATATTTTAATTTTTTTCATATAATTAATTAATTATGAACAGTAGAACCTGAAACGGTACACCGAAACACTTCGAAACCGAAACATTCCGTACCAATAGAAAAAACAAAACGCCAACCGAAACGAAACAGACAACTATGATACCAAGTCAAATATCTAAAAACTCGATCAATGAAAAAGTTTCAAGAAAATTATAAAAAGATATCGTTATAATTTATGTCATATATGAAATATTATAGATTCAAAACTTCTCTCTATATGCTAGTTTATATCTTCACCATGATCAAGCCTGTCCAATTCTCTTGCAACCAAAAGCAAATGTTGTGCATCGGTGAGAAATAGCATTGCTCCTCTTAGAAAAAGGCAACAAGAATGAACTTGAGCACTAAAATCATCCAAGATCTGGATTATCCAACTCCAATTAAGATGAATCATCGGTTCCTTTCAGAAACTTTACTCCTCTCGATGGAGAACTTTGTTTCTTTATCGATTTGACTCCCATATTTTTGTTTTTCAAAATTTTATTATTCCATTTGTCAATATATGGTTTCTTTAGAGGATTTCCCCCTTTTAGGAATCAACTTCCAAACCCTTTTTGCTTCCCCTGTCTCCTTCACTTTTTTTACAGCTTTTATTCAATGAAAGTAATTCCAAAGCCTACACACATAAACAAACATCCAAACAACAGCACCACAAAATCTTTAACCAAAACTCCATCCACTGTAATAACAATAAAACCAATAAATATGATATTCTCGAATCAAAATCAAAATCCAACTTTAATTATCATGTTTAGTTAATTTAAAATGACATCATTTTTTTTTTTTTGTAAAAACAAATATTGATATGATAATATATTGAATCGACTCATGTCAACCTAGATTAAGATATAAAATTCGTAGCCAAGTTCATAAAACCATGATAGCCTTGTTAAGAACAAATAAAAATCACATTAAAGTCTAATTCTCAATCAATTAAATATTGAAGAATAAAATTTTAAAAAATAATTAAAAAAGACAAAAAAAAAAAACCGAGTTAACCTGAATTAATTTATCAAACCCTTGACTCAAGATATGAGAATGAAATAACTTAATAAAACAAAATCCAAAATATATTATAAGGTTTAATTTCCAGTAAACCTGAATGATGAATGATGAGATTGAAAAAAAAATTATAAAAAAAAAACCCCCCACCGAGTCAACTTAGTTAAACCATAAAAATCATGAGTGAAGACATGAAGCTAAAATAATTTCATAGAGATCAAATTGAAATAAATCATGAAGTGTAATCCCTAAATATCTCGATGTTAATGAATGATATTCCCTTCTTAATTAGTTCTTGTTAACTAAATCATTTACACGTGTTATTATGTGGATTGAATATTTGTTTATAAAAAAGATTAAATAAAATATTGATGCATTTCTAACATGTTTTTAGGAGAAAAAAAACTAATCATGGAGAAATTAATTTGATGCGACCCTTATAGCCTGAAAACTTTAAAGACAACTTAGTCAATAAAATTACAATCATTTGACTATAAAAAATTGCAAGATAACCTGGCATTTTATCCCTGCACTCATTTATACCCCGTCACATAAGCAATTGCATTCAAATCACCCTTTATAAAAGTGGAATTGATTTGAATTTTTTTATTAGTTAATAAGACCAAGATAACCTGATTGAAATTAATTTAAAATAAAATATGAAAGATTAATTTGTAATTAATCCAATATTTAATGACAAAATTGACAAAAAAATAAATTATAAAACAATAAAAAAGCTGAGTCAAACTGGATTAACCCACCAAACCCTTGATTTAAGTTATAAGACAAAAATAACCTTATAAAAAAAACTAAAATATACTATAAAACTTCATTTTCAATCAAACAAAAATGGTGAAGGATAAATTGAAGATCAAAATCAATTAGAAAAAGATAAAAAAAAAACTCAAATCAACCGAGTTATGAAGTAAAACTTATGACTCAAAGTGATTAGATTGAGATAAAATAATATAAAGCAAGCAAAAATAAATTATGAAACTCAATTTATGATAAATTTAATTTTAAAAGTTAAAATTAAAAAAAAATACTATTATAATGATGAATATTTTATTAGTGTTCCCATTGTCACTCATTTCTTGTTAATAGTTTGAACATCATATGATTTTATTTGTCCTTATCACTATTATTGTTGTTATTTTCTTCTTTTCTTCCAATGACTTTTTATTAGCAGATGACTGATTAGTCTAATTTCAATCATTTGACTTGGATTTCTTGGTGACATCAACCATTTAAATCCTTGTTTTGAGCACTCCAAAATAATTAGATTTTTTTTAATAACAATAACATAGTTTGATAAAAAAAAATTTAGGAGAATAATGTATGATAAAAAATAAAAATATTTTTGAAATAACATAATTTGAATATAATCATGTTTTTGAATATCAATTATGAACACAACAACTATTTCTAATAGTGATTGTTTAGTCAAGTTTTTCATATTCTTATAAAGATTTGATAGTCAAAAGACAAAAGACAAGATCCAATGTTAAAAAATGATATGAGATAAGTTGATGTAGGATGAAAAATAAATGAATAAGAAAAAAAAACTATAAAGAAAGAATGAGTCACCAAAATATTTTAGTAATATGTTTTTAACACCCTCTTTTTCATTAGAGATTTTTTTCTAAAAAGATTCTAAATACACATAGAAAAATTAACAAACAAGATCATAATTCACATTAAATTAAAAAAAAAATTCTAACTAATTACAACGTTGTGCTGATTTTGTAATATGCATTCATATACATATATATATATATATATATATATATATATATATACATATATACATATATATATTATTGAAGTTATATTAAAATATAATAGTTGTTTGGATCACAGTTGTTAATTTTGTGTCATTCCAACTGGAATGTGCTATGCCGATGAGAAAACCAGGACATAACGACATCGGTTTCGTCCAGGTTTTCATTCCGGCCAAATTTCATTCAAAACGTCTCGGTTCCGTGTCAAGTGTGTCGTTCCGGTATTAGAATCAAAACGACGTCGTTTGATTTGCCAATTTTGTCTCCAATTTAAAATTTTAAATCACACACATACAGCCTCGACACCCAAAAATTCTTCCCCATATAAATTTTCCATAATTCTTCCATCAGCTCACCTCAAATCTCAAGTTCTCAAATCTTAATCCCCAATCCAGTATTCTCTCACCTCAATATCGCAGCCCTAATCCCTAACTCAAAAATCGCAAACCTTAACTTGTTCTTCCACACGGCGGCACCACCTCATTGGGTCTTCACTTTTTTCCCAAATCTTCTCACCGCAGCATCCCCATCGTTTCGTCATCCACGACATTAACTGAAAGTACACATTCCATCTTCCACTGAACTTTCATGAAGTATAAAGAATAAGAGATTATTATTTATTTGCAAGAAAATAATAATCATAAATCTATTTGTAAGATTCCATGAATAATTGTTTCAAGAACAATTTATATTGGGTACCTGTGTACATAATGATCACAAGTGACTATAGGTTATTTGATGATTCGAAGTTGATAGTTGTTATTTATCTGCAAGAAACTGTGATTGTTCTGTATTTTTGTTGTCTTGTCTCGAGTTTGTGCTTGGCTTGATGGCAAAGAAGATGAAAAGAAAATGGACAGGCAAGTAGGCTCAATTATGATTGAAATAAACGAGTTTGTGGAGAAAATTAACATATGAAAAATACAGAGCAAGAATAGAAAATTAATAATGTAATTTGATAAACACCTGAATTAAAACAACATATGGTTTTAAAATTATGTCTTTTAACTACACCACTTACTTTTTATATGTGTATATATATTAGCAACTAATATCGGAGTTGAGATATCATTGATGATGTTCTTGGTGATTGGTTTGTTGGTTAAGTCATACATGGAATATAACTATGTTTAGTAGTTTGTATTAGGAATGAATTGTTAGTTTTTGGAAAGAAAAAAATGATTGAATTCTCTGACAAAATTCATCTCTGTTTATAAGGATTAGGTCACTAGTCTATGTATATGCAAATTGATCATGTTCCTTCATTGAACAAGTCTTGGCCAAGATTTATAGCTAAATTCAGTTATTCAAATTCAATCTTTGAGAGATTTTGTTATTCTTCATCAATTAAAAGTAAAATATCATCTCATCTCATCTTACAAAAACTAAAGTAACATCCAACATCAGATGTTTAAAAAGTAATCTAAACATTTGGACTGACATCAATTTAATGCTTTATGAGATAAGACACTTGTTTGTGGTGGTTGTGTTCCGAGATAAAATTTCTTTTAATTTCTGACTTGAAATATTTTTTTCTTCAAATAAAATTACATGACTGAAAACTCATCTAGTAGTGGGACTTCCATAGATTCAGCTCCAGCAAGATCAGATGATCTATCATGGGCTCATGGACAAGTGGTTGTTGGTGCAAAGAACGCAAGTATATGTATTTATTATAACAAACGAATCAATGATGGTGATATTATTAGTTTGAAATATCAACCTTGTTGGTATTAAAGCCCAAGTTGAATCTTTTAAAAGGGTCCCTCCAGATGTTAAATGGCAAATGAACCAATTAATAAAGGACTTGATAGTGGAGAAAGATAAAAGAAAGAGAGTTAGAATTGATATTGGAAATTCTCAATCAGTTTCCAATGATGAAGTTTAAGAGGGTGATAATGCAAATCCTTATTTAGGTGATATGAGTTCACAAACAAATAGAAGAGGAACAATGCAAGGAATAAGTACATCTAGAAAAAAAAAATGTCTTTATTTGCTCCACGGACTACTTCAAGTGCACAACCTAGTATTACAAGTGCAATGGCTTCTACAAAGAAGGAACACAATGTAAGAAAAGCCATAACACCATAGTGGTTTGATGCAATGTACCATTTAATGGTGCTAAATCATACTATTATCAGCCAATGATAAATGCCATAACATCAATGGGACCTGGTCTTAAAAGACCATCATATCATGATTTGAGAGGATCATTTTTGAAAGATGTAGTTCATGTTTTCCATGAATATCTTTTAGGAATCAAGGTTGATTGGAAACTTTATGGATGCTCTATTATGGCAGATGGCTAGTCAAATAGAAGGGTACTAATTGTGAATTTTCTTGCTTATTCTCCGAGAGGTACCATATTCTTGAAATTTGTTGACACTTCAGGTCTTTAAAAAGATAAAGAGACATTGCTTGAGATGTTTAATGAAGTTGTCAAAGAAGTTGGACAATAAAATATTGTCCAATTTGTTATTGATAATGAGGTTGCATTTAAGGCTGTTGGGAAAGCTTTGCAACAAAGGTATGACACCTTTTTTTGGTCTCCTTGTGTTGCCCATTGCATTTATTAATGCTAGAAAATATTTGTGATCCAATATATTTTCTGATCATTTATGAAACCATTAAAAATGCTAGAAATATAACCAAGTTTATATATTATCATGTATGGATTTTAGCTTTGATGAGGAAAGAATTCACAAATGGAAATGATTTATGTCGTCCTGGCATAACAAGGTTTGCTTCCCATTTTTGAAGCATCCAGTGTTTACTAAAGTTTAAGAATGAGCTTCAACAGATGTTTACTTGGACAAAATAAGTTGAATCAAGTCATGGCAAAAGTTGGGCTAAAAAGGAAATTGCTGCTATAGTTTTAGAAGATAAAGACTTTTGGCCGAGATGTGCACATATAGTCAATGTCAGCGAGCCTTTAGTATGAGTTCTAAAGTTAGCAGATAGTGAAGAAAAATCATCAATGAGATATTTATATAAGGCATGGATAAAGCAAAATAAGCCATCAAAACAAGGTTGAAAAATAAAATATCTCAATATGGACTATATATTCGGGTAATTGATGCTAGATGGGATAAACAACTTCATAGTCCATTATATGTAGCAGGTTGTTTTCTTAATCTAGGAATATTTTTTAGGCCTTCTTTTTCAAAACAAAAGGAGGTAACTTGAGGTTTGCTTAACACAATTACTAGATTGGTTCCTGATTGTGATATTCAAGATATCATTAGTGGCCAAATTGAGGAGTATAAGAAAGCAACTGGTGATTTTGGCATGTCCCTAGCTATTCGTCAAACAGAAAACTTAAATCCAGGTAATAACTTTTATTTCTTAAAATACAATGTCTTTTTTTTATCTATAATATTTGATTTATTCAATTTTTCTTGTTTAGTTGCATGATGGAAGCAATTCGGCAATGATATTGAAGAACTTCAAAACTTTGCAATTCGAGTTCTTAGCCAATGTTGTAGTGCAACTAGATGCGAAAGAAATTGGAGTGTATTTGAATTCATTTATTTCAATAGGAGAAATAGGCTTGAGCACAATAGATTAAATGATTTAATATTTGTTCGTTATAATATAAGGATTCAATAGATATAAAATATCAATACTATTATATTAATAATTATTTTCTATTACATTGATATTAATTTTTTAATTTCTTTCATGTTTATTCTTTGTAGAAATTTGAGCAAAACAAGAGATGCTTTAGACCCCATTAGCCTTGATAACATTATTAAATGAATGAATTTGTGAAGAACCCAATCTTCTCGATGGAGAGGATATAAGTTGGGAGAGTATCAAAATACCTTTGTCTACTTCAAATTTAGATGATGAAGAGACATGTTTTAATGACGAGAACGAGCTTGGTGGAATTGACCAACTATTGAAATGTCTAGCTGACGACTTTCATTATATTTTATCGCAAGATCAAAATACTTATTTTTATATTAATGATGTGAAGATGTTTAATTTATATTTCTTTTATTTTAGAACATTTTACTTTCATAATATTTTAGAATTTTAGAGATGTTTCTAATTTTGAGATTATGTTTGTTTGACTTTGTGTTTGTATTGTATAATTTAAAGTTAATTTATATTGAATTGTAATCATGCTTGTTAAATTAATATCTTTATATATATATATAATTAATTATATATGAATAATAGTACACCAAAACGATACACCGGAACGTTCCGAAACCAAAATATTTTGTTCCAATTGAAACGAAACGAAACGAAACGAAACGGAAACAGTATTTACAAGCTTTGTTTGGATTCAATTTTCATTTCTGACTGAAAAAAAGATATTTTTCGAGTGATATCGCTGATAAAAATGAGACGGATATCCGAGGTCACCAAGGGAAATTCCTTACGAAGCATGCGTGGTATACGAAGAAACACCGCCACCAAAATATATAGAGATAATAATACTACTGGTAGCCATTAATCATCAGAAATTGGAAAAATCCAGCGCAACATTATCTCCATGTGTCTCTCCTTTATTGGCAATCCGGATATTCACGACCATCCGCTCACCCCCTTCGACCAAGGGACACAAGAATACCAAAATCATAAATAATAAGAATACAGAGATCTTACTCATCACGAAATCCAACGCACCAAAACCACCCATTGACCTCTCAGGGCCTTCAAACACAAAAACCAGCAACAGCCTGTGTTTGTCCGAGAGAGAGAGAGAGAGAGCGCTATGCTTCGTGACGGAAACGGAGACCGAAATACCGGCTAATGGAGCTGCCGTTACTTTTCCGAACACCGAGCCACACATCAACTGCAACTGCAACCACAACCACGTCGTCTAGAGTTGGTGCTTGGTCTTCTAAAACCAGTGATTTTCCGGCTACTAGACGGGGATTGAACTTGAGAGAAAATGGAGTCAATAGGATTCAAATACAGTGCAGCAAAGCATCTACAGAGAGAACGGGTGCTGGTGGTGAAGGGATTGAAGAGAGAGAAAGAAGGAGATTCAATGGAAGTGCTATGGAAGTGACTACATTTGATCAGAGCTTTGGCGACACTACTTCTGACTTTCCTTTGTGGGAGAAAATCGGTGCTGTTGTTAGACTCTGTTATGGAATCGGTCAGTTTTATTTATTTATATTCGCCGGTTTTTCATTTTTTTATGACCCGCTGCGCCTGTTTTTGGTTTAATCTGAATTGGAAACTGCAGGTATATATGGAGGAATGGCGTTGGCAGGAAAGTTTATATGTTCAATAACTGGAATTGATAGCCTGGGAGGTTTTGATCCATCTTTGGATGCCTTTCTTGAAGGGCTTGGATATGCAGCTCCACCCGTCATGGCCCTTCTTTTTATACTAGATGTATGTCCTTACTACTCCATTTAATTTCCTTATTCAAAAAGTGTTAGAATTCGAAATACTACATAATTTCTGTATATTCCATTGTGTTCTTTCTTCTACATTTAGGAGCTCATTTATAGAGAAGTTACAAGACTAAAATAGCTAAAAATACAATATTATCCCTACTTTACATAATGTCTAAATCGGGAATTTAATGACCATATTTTAACACTCCCCCTCAAGTTGGAGCGTGAATATTTATCAAGTTCAACTTGTCAATTCCGTCATAGAATGCCCTTCCGAAGACTGGATTTGTGAGAATATCGGCTAGCTGATCTTCAGACTGGACAAGTGGAAGTTGTATAATTTTTTGATCAAGATTTTCCTTAATGAAATGTCGATCGACTTCAACATGTTTGGTATGATCATTTTAAACAGGATTATGAGCAATTTCCACAGATGTCTTGTTGTCACAGTATAGGTTCATAGGCATTTCATAATCAATTCAAAGGTCTTGTAATACTTATTTAATCCACAATAATTAACACACACCATGAGCCATACCCGAGTATTCCGCTACGCACTTGACCTTGCGACCACTTTCGCTTTTACTTCTCCAAGTGACAAGGTTGCCTTCTACGAATGTAAAGTATCCTGATGTCGATCTCCTATCCGTCTGATTTCCTGCCCAATCTGAGTCTGTATACCCTTTAATATCTTGGACCTCCTTTTTTGAAAATAGAAGTCCTCTTCCTGGTGCACTTTTCAAATACCTCAAAATCCGGTATACTGCTTCCATATGCTCTTCTCCTGGTGAATGTATGAACTGACTTACCACACTTACTGCATAGGCAATGTCTGGTCGAGTATGTGATAAGTATATTAGTTTTCACACTAGCCGTTGATAACACCCTTTGTCCACTGGCATCCGATCTCATCGCTTGTCCCGGTTTGTGATTCATTTCCATAGGTGTATCTACTGGTTTGCATGCAAGCATTCCAGTTTACGCCAATAAATCTAACACATATTTTCGTTGTGAAAGACATATCCCGCTTTTGATCTCGAGACCTCAATCCCTAAGAAGTACTTCAGCTGTCCGAGATCTTTCATTTCGAATTTCGATGTCAGAAATTGTTGTAGTGCCTTTCTCTCTTCAGGATCATCCCCCGTTAAGACCATATCATCCACATATACTATCAATGCCGTTACCTTCCCTTTTTTGTGTTTTATAAACAAAGTATGATCTGAATTACTTTGCTTATAACCGAATTCCTTCATCGTGGATGAGAATCTTCCGAACCACGCCCGGGGGGACTGCTTCAAACCATATAATGCTTTCTTTAATTTGCATACTTCAGTTCCGTATGAGGACCTGGTTTTAGCTCCAGGTGGTAACTCCATATAAACTTCTTCCTCAAGATCTCCATTAAGGAAAGCATTCTTGACGTCGAATTGCTGTAAGGCCCAGTCTCGATTCACTGCTATAGATATGAGAATCCGGATAGTGTTCATCTTTGCAACTGGGGCAAATGTTTCTTGGTAATCCACTCCATACTTCTGCGTGTATCCCTTCGCGACTAACCTCGCTTTGTATCTATCAATACTCCCATCTGCTTTCAACTTCACTGTGAACACCCATTTACACCCAACTTTCTTCTTTCCTGTTGGTAGTTGACATAGCTCCCACGTGTTATTCTTCTGCAGTGCCTCCATTTCCTCATTCATCGCCTTGGTCCACTTTGGGTCTGCTAATGCATCCTGTACATTACTAGGAATAGACACATTGGATAATTGATTAACAGTAAATGCATATGATTCCGATAATCTATGGGTAGAGATATAGTTGCTGATGGGGTATTTAGTTTTGTGTTTTGGATCAGGTTCATACTGTTTCTTTGGGACTCCCCGGTTTAGTCTTTGTGGGTATCTATTAGTCACATTATTTTCTAAGACAGGAATTTCATTTATCTCATTAGGGATAGGATTTAGGGTTACCTGAGGGGACTGAGGAGAGACATTCTCGGTTGATTCTTCGGTTAATGGTGTAGGCGTTGGTAATTCAAGAGACATAGGGGGGTCGTTACTGAGATCATTCTGGTTTGTGCAACCTTCCAGGTTATCATCCTGGATTAGTCTCATTTCCTCTAATTCAAATATATCTTCATTCTCTTCATTGTTACTCCCCCCCTTGAAAAGAAGAACCAGGAACTCCCCCTGAATAGTAGGGTTCGGATTCTTGAAATGATGCATCCAAGATTACATGTAGCTTGCGATGATGAGGATCATAACACCGATATCCTTTCTGAAACTTCGAGTAACCTACAAACACGCACCGTTTGACACATGGATCGAGTTTGCTTCGCAGAACCTTAGGAATGTGGACATATACCGTACAACCAAATACCCGCGGCTCCAAATTTGGAAGGTGAGGAACCGACAAAAGAGATTCCATTTTCTGTTGAGGAGACTAAAAAACAATTGCACTAGATGGTGTTCGATTTATTAAGTATGTAGCGGATTTGACTGCCTCATCCCAATAGTATTTTGGCAAATCCATGTCAAATAGCAAAACACGAACTATTTCCATAATTTGCCTGTTCTTTCTTCCAGCTAATCCATTATGCTGTGGAGTATATGTGCAGGATGTCTGATGTCGAATTCCATGATGCTGTAAAAAATTACCTAGTACTTGATCCATAAATTCCGTACCATTATCGGATTGAAATGTACGAATATGCCGTTGGTATTGGGTCAGCACCATTTTCTGAAATTCCTGAAATGCCGTACTTACTTCACTTTTATTCCGGAGGAGAGATATCCAGGTCATCCGAGTACATTCATCAATAAATGTAACAAAATACCGTGCATTAGAGAAAGATGAGACCTTTGCTGGACCCCAAACATCAGAATGAATAACTGCAAATGGCTCTACACTTTTATGCATACTTGGCAAATAGGAAATACGGTGGCTTTTCGCCAATTCACAAATTTCACACTGAAAATCTGAAATACCTAAACTCGAAAATAAATGTGGTTGTAACTTCTTAAGGTACCCAAATGAAAGATGTCCGAGTCGTCGATGCCACAACCATATGAGAGCATGAGCTTTATCCGTACTTTTGGTCTGATGTGCATAACCCAGTTTTAACCCCCCCTGTTTTGTTAATTCCAAGTAATACAAGTTACCCCGTCTAACACCATAACCAAGAATCTTCCTAGTTAGAATGTCCTGAAAAACACAGAACAGAGGCCAAAACGTTACCGTGCACTCAAGGGTAGTCGTGATTTGACTAACCGACAGGAGATTATACTCAAGAGATGGAACAATAAGAACAGTATCTAGTGTAATAGTGTCAGTTAACACAAGAGATCCTTCCCCAGTAACAGGAGAGGTACTACCATTAGCAGTGCAGATAACAGTTTGGAAGGAGGGTTTATGACATATTAAATTTTTGGAATCTCTAGTCATGTGATTAGATGCACCTGTATCAATTATCCAAGTACTATCCTTTGTAATAACAGAGTGTACAAAATCGTTTTCGATGATACCTGGATGGGCCACATTTGCTGTGGATTGTGCCAGATCTGCTTCCGTTAGATGGACCAGAGGTTTTCGGATATTTTTCCGAGATTTTTTTGTAAAGTCCCACCAGTCCGGGTAGCCAATAACTTCATAACATTTTTGTTTCGAATGTCCCATTTCACCGCAATAAGAACACATCAGTCCACCAGTATTTTTGTATTTTTGGTCAACCCGGTCAACCCAACCCCGGTCAACCTGGTCAACCCAACCCCGGTCAACCCGGTCAGCCCAACTCCGGTCAACCCGGTCAGCTTTAATTTCAAAAAATCGCCCTAATTTCTCCCCTCTTTCTCTTCCCTCTCTTTCAACCTGCGCCGCCACCCCGTCTCCCCTTTCTCCTCCGTTTTCCCCCACCGACCGATGATGCCTCGTCATCATCACTGTGTGCTCAGCTAACCCCGGAGGACCACCACCATGCTTGCCCTCCAACTTATCTACACGGTTTCCCAGTTCATCAATCTTCGAAACAATGGAGTCCAAAAAAGTTTGAAAATTGCTTTGCATCTGCTGAGGAAGATGTCCGTCCATTGCTTGCTATGTGGGTTTTCGGGGTTGTTTGATGGGTTCTATGGGTTTGTAGGTATGGATTGATACCAAAAATTGGTCTTTTCGTTGGTTTTGTTGGTTCAAGATGGGTTTCGTTCGAGATTCTTTTCAAATGGGTTTCGTTGGTGTGACGAAGTAGATGGGTTTCTTCGGGAAATCTGGGTTTTTTTCTTTTCTTTTCTCAGGAAACTTTGCTTGATTTCTGGGTTTGTGCCCCTTTTTTTTTTTTCTCGGGAAAAAACTGATTTTCCGGGAAAAGACTGGGTTTTTTTTTTTTTTTTTTTTTTTGTGGGTTTGTGGGTTTGTGGGTTTTTGATGGATTTCTCCGATGGGTTTCTGGGTTTTTTTGAATGCTGCGATAAATTTCTGGGATTTCTCTGATGAACAAACGGGTGGTATATTCCACGATGAAGAAGAGAAGAGAAGCAGCACGATGAACAGTAACCACGATGAACAGTAACAAGTACTGTAGCAATTAATTTCTGGGTTTTGAAACCAGAAAGAAGAGAAGAAAAAAAATTCGATTCAAAAGAAATTCGGGATTTGCTCTGATACCATGTTAGAATTCGAAATACTACATAATTTCTGTATATTCCATTGTGTTTTTTCTTCTACATTTAGGAGCTCATTTATAGAGAAGTTACAAGACTAAAATAGCTAAAAATACAATATTATCCCTACTTTACATAATGTCTAAATCGGGAAATTAATGACCATATTTTAACAGAAATATTCTTTTTAGTTTACTCATCACTCTTTCTTTTGTTTACTGAACTTGAGCTGGTAATTGAATATTTTTATTTGATGGGCGGAAAATTGATAAGTGGAATCCTGTTATTAGTTAGTTTTAGTTAAGTAACGAACCCTTTTGTAGTTTTTGAATGTTGTGTGTGTGTTTTTATTTTTTGAAATGGTTACAGGATGAAGTCGTGAAGATGTCGCCTCATGCTCGTGCCATTAGAGACGTGGAGGACGAGGAACTTCGGAATTTCTTTTATGGGATGTCACCTTGGCAGGTAAACCGTTTTCTCTTTTAGAAAATATTGACAATTATTAGATATATTTTTATTACTATTTGTCTATATGAGGTAAGTTGAATTTGATTCAATTTTGGACCCTATTTGCAGTTTATTTTAATTGTTGCTGCAAGTTCTGTGGGAGAGGAGCTTTTCTATCGAGCTGCTGTTCAGGTATATTCTCCTACTCATGCTGAATAGTGAATTATAAAATTGGATAACATATTTCCAATATTTTACTCTATTACAAAATAGTCATTGTTTAGGATTTGGGGCTTTCCAGTGCGTCTGCTTGTTACCTGTCAATATTTGGACTTGTTCATACTGATGATTTACTACAAGGGACTATAGGTTGATGATTTTTGACAAAGGCTACTGTATTTAGTTTTCAAAATCTTAACGAAGCTGTTCTGCACAGCTTTTAAATTGCCAAGTCTTGAGAATCTTAGTTTCTCTAGAATATACATGGACTGCTCCTAACATCTCCAGTTAATATATATAATCAGAGGCCTGTAATTTGTTTATCCAGGGTAGTCTGAGCTACAATTACCTTGTTTCTAATGTTATTGTTTGTCAGCTCATATATTTGTACTTGCTATGAAGCTGAATCATCGATGTTGAAGTTGCTATTTATTTTAAGGGAGCATTTGTTTCACTATGTCATTAATTATGTGGCAGCTTCTTTTCTTATTTGGAAATGCACTGATAGAAAACTTGAAAATGATTCTTAATTAAATGCCATGCAATCTGAATCACTTATATACATCTTTCTTTTTGTTTGGACTACATCCATGTTAGCCATCAATCTGCCACAAGTCACTTCCTTTATCCAGGTTTAGGACCTGCTATTCCAGGCATTATTAAAAGTCAAATCCCCTCCAGGTGGATTTAAACAACAATAATAACAAGAAAACTTCTCTACTGGAAAGACTTATTATTCATACTTTTTTCATCTTGTCTTGATTACTACACAGGGAGCCCTGGCTGATATATTTCTAAGGGGAACCAATTTGTTGGAAGATGCTCGAGGAATGGCATCACTGGTATTTGGTTGAACATATTCCCTGTCCTTAGCAATGAAATTTGCCTTGCAACTAATATTTTTATGTTTCTACATTTGTAGACTGGTGTTCTGCCTCCTTTTGTCCCATTTGCCCAGGCATTTGCAGCTGTTTTAACAGCTGTTCTTACTGGATCTCTCTATTATGTGGCTACCTCCCCAAAAGGTTGATATTCTTAACTTCTCAAAGAAGCATTTATTTTCATAATTAAATTGCAGATTGATTCATGGGTCTGTTCTGTTTCTTACAGATCCTACTTATGTAGTTGCACCAGTTCTGCCATCTCGCTCTGGGCGTGAAGATTTGAAAAAGCTATTTGCAGGTTTCACCTCTTGACTTGGCATAGAAGCTTAGTTCAGTACTTTTTCTCTGGAATAATGGCTTTTGTCTTTTGGCTTTCGAAATCCTAGTATATTTGTTCAACTGGGAAATCACTTTATTTCTGCTATTCCTTTCATTATTGAAAGAAAAGAAGAAAAAAGAAATTACTGGAAGTCTTTTGCAGTAACAAGTCCATGTAACATGAGTGAAAATCAATCTCTTTGGTTTACTTTGCCAATATGTTTTGATAATCTTCTCCCATGAAAAACTCCAATTACATACTATCACTGTTCATTTCCATACATGGAAACATGCATATTGCGCATATCAGTTTTAAATCCTTTGTTTGGGTGGGTGAGGTCATGAGGAATCTTTCTCAAATAACCGGCGACTATTCTAGTCCTACATCTTCTCAACAGCATAGAAGAGCATAATGAATTTAAATGTTGCTTGGAAGAAATGATACGAAATCTGCATATTTTTGGTCTCACTGCTTGGTCAAACCAGATATACATTAGCTCATGCGCTGTCATTTACACCGCAGCCTGGTATGAGAGGAGGCAAATGAAAAAGATCTACTCTCCCCTCCTAGAAGGATTTTTGGCGCTCTATCTGGGTTTTGAATGGATTCAGGTGAAGTCTTGAACCAGGTACTTGATGCTATAACCATTTTATCTCAGAGGCGCAACTGATAGATTTGTATGTACAATCTTTTGCTTTGTTTGACAGACAAATAATATTCTAGCCCCCATCATTACACATGGCATATACTCATCTGTGGTATTAGGGCATGGCCTTTGGAAAATACATGAGCACCGGAGAAGACTACGCCAGAGAATCCAGCTTCTTAAATCAGAAGAAATAAATTCAAATAAAAGATGAAGCAGCTGCTTGTGAAAGAATCCTGCAACCCAAACGGGAATGCTTATGATGGAAAGATGAATGCTCCTGGAGGAAACTTGTAGAATACTCTGGTACACATGGTACAACTAGAGATGTTGTATATTATAGAAAGGGCAGTGTGTATTAACGGTGAAAAACTTTTACAAAATAAGTCAAAAGTTAAAATGCAAAGCATGATACTGATTGAAGACGGCGAGATTATAGCACAAGTTGATAGTTGTTGCAGGTATTTGCCCGTTTTATTTATTTATATAATCGTTTTTTTTTTTCTTGCATGAAATGGTTGTCTGTTTGAATCCTTTCCACGCATTAGTTTTCTCCACCATGGCATCTCTATTTGAACATCACACATAACAGAGGAATCGGGGTCGGAAAGGGATAGGGTCACTAGTAGAGTTGAGGATTGTCTACGAGCATGAGTTCGGATTCTTCCAAATGAGTGTCGCTTCCATGTCCTTACAATTAAAGTTTTTGAGCATAAGGTTAAAATTTCGAGTACCGGGGAGATGATCGTAGCCGCGGATAGTTTATTGCAATCAAGCTTCCATTGTAGCTTTTTTGGAAAGTTTGGGGTTTTGATATGTTAGGAGTAGGAGCGTGTATTTGCGGTAGTTTTTTTTTACGTTTTATGGGCATTTGGGCCCGTGTTTGTACCAAAAATAAAAAATCTATCAACTGGCCGCCCATTCTGATGAGGTGGTTTAGAGGTACCCTTCACCTTCATCTGTTAGAAGGCTTCTGGACTTTGATGCTCTGTTTAAAAAGTATTATTAAAAAAACATTATTTTTATTTTTATTTTAAATTATTTTTTAGTTATTTTCTGATGTCGAAAATAATTTTTTAAAAATAAAATAAAAATTATTTTAATATATTTTTTTAATGAAAAATATTTTAAAAAACAACTCCAGTTATATTCCTAAACAGCCATCATAACTCCCACCAAGACAGTCCTAAGTAGAGAATTTGTATAATCTTTTTCATGATCAACTGTGGTTAAATAAGATGAAATATTTTATATTTATGAAATTAAATTAACTAATATAGTTGTAATAAAATACTCATAAATTATCTATCCATCCATCCATCTATATTCAAATACAAAAAGCTCCACCAAGTTAAGGAGTATCACCTCCTCTCTATACTAGAATAAATCAAACATCTTTACTCATTTTTATTTATTTGTTTATTTCATATTACTCCCTCTACTAATAGAATTGCAATAAACTCAACCCAACCCGCATTCTATCTTTGAAGGCCTTAGCTTCAAGAAGCCCTTTCTTCAAGAAAACCACCTGATTATAGGAGGCTTTAGACAATTATTTTCTTTAGACAATTATTTTCTTGAAACTCAACTAAAGGGCAAGGCTTCTGTACTTGGTCTTGTTCTTTCAATATGGTATAGGCCACCTTGATGATTAACAGTTCGGGCCCCCCCCCCCCCTAACCACCATTCAAAGACAAGATTCTCCACTCTACTCTCGTTTATTTTTTCCTTACATTAAAAGTAATTTGGTTAGTTAAAACCAAATGGCGATGAAAACTTATCACCAAAAATCATGAAGATATCTGATGGAATGGTGAAGATTCTTTCTTCCTAGTTTTAAGACCAGTCTCCTCGAAGTCCATTCTCCCTTAAACGAAACATAACTTCAATGATTGCCTGCCTCTGTCAAGGTTGGAAAATCAAATAGGTCATGGCCCAAAGCCAAATTAGAGAATACATCATTTGACTTCTTAGTGCCAATGAAAATCCATTTTTATTGTAATGTAATTAAATAAAAAAACTCGAAAAGCTCATAATATGCGTGCATTTACTTTTCAACTCCCAACTGTAGTATTCAATTAAAAAATTTCGTAATGCAAGAAAATACAAATCACAATACCGACACATTCTTTCATTCCATTGTTAATTAAATAGCACAGAAAATTAATTACATAGGTTTAAATGTTTAAGCTCAAGTCTTTTCCATCTTATCTTATTTTTTCTAAGGAACAAGGGAAAGCAGCCTGCCAGGAAAGTTGTTCATGAGAATCATCAAATGACTGCCCTAGCGCCCAATCTACTACGAGGCAAGGCAAAACTATAAATGGAGTACTATCCAGATGAAAAACAGAAACATCATATTCCAAGCAGCAGGTAACAAGCAAATACGACGGACGCCCTTCAAATCTTCAACGTAACAGAGTTTAGATGATGATCATTTATTTATTTATTTATTTCTATAACGCAACATGCTACTCATCTGGAATCTGGTGGCATTGTTATGTCATCCACTTCGCTGCGAATCAATTTTCTAATTGAGAAATGATGCTGGCAAATATCTGGTAGCCTTGGCACATATCAGAAAGCAGGCAGTACTCATTCTTGGCATGGTATGTGTCCATTAAACCTGCGCAAGGATAACAAAATAGAGCATGAGAATGGAAATTCAGTTAAACACAGAAGATTATCATAAACCAGATACTGAAGGCTAATCTTTTCATACAGAAACTATAAGTGCGAGAAAATGTGATGAAGTAAGAATATTAATGCAGACATGAATTTCCAATTACAATAGGTCAGGCCATTGGTCCCCGGCATTAGATCGCAATCATCATCTCTGCAGCTTGGTAAGACTATGCACATATCTCCTGTGCCTTTCTGCACATAACTAAACTGGCAAACTAAAACGACAACAAAATTAATGTATTGATTTAGAAGCAACTTCATGTGTATTTCCACCTTTGTCGATTGTTAACTCCATGGACCTACTGAGGTTCTCTCCCCCCTGATCAACCCATATTATTCCCATTACTTGCTGGGTTGCGAAGATAAATTAAGTTGGTCCTTGTACAGTTCTGATGAAGAATAAATGACCATTCATTCAACAAGTTTCCATTCATATAACCATGGTACAGAGGACTATTTGGTAAAATAGTTGTATAAAAGAATCTTCAAAACAGAACTCCACAGTTAAATGGAGGTTTTGGAAAATGATATTACAAGTATATTGTCTCCACAGGTAATGTATGCAATTCTTGGGGTCCTCAAATACCATGGGCTGGTTGAGTATTTAAGGTCCATGTGGCAGACAGTCCTATCAACATCATCTTTCTGGTAAAGCCTAAGGTGAGGATTAAATCTCATTATCAGGTCTAGTTCCCGAATCACTATTCTAAGTCCCAGTGTGCCTTTTTCCTTGTAAGCAACACAAGCATTTAGTTTAGACAACAATTTTTTGCATCTAAGCGCGATAGGTATCCTTCATTACCACAAACAACAAAACAGTTTATTCTAGGTAGGATGATTTTAATCTTTCCAATAACATAACCACTCTCTTATCTAGAAGCCCTGAGGACCAGTTAAGGTTTCTAGTTACTATAAAATTAGATTGCAACACTTTTTTTTTCTTCTATTTTAACCCCTTTTTACATATTTACTTGCTGAGATGTCCCATGTGACATACACTAGAATCTATAAGGCTTGAGTTTCTACTGTGAGATTAAAAATAAATAACAAAATGCCAAAAATAAGCAATTGCATCATACCGTAGCCTGTAATTTGAACATCGAAACCTTCATCCTACAAAATACAAAAACATCAAATAAGGGACAAGAACTTCGAAATACATTATGTAAAAGGAAAAAAAAACAAAGGAGAGATATCGTACTTTCAGCTCTCGAACTAGTGGCAGAGTCCCTGTGATTGAGTATGGTTTTACATGCCCAACTATCTTTTCAGTTGCTTTACACAACACTTCAAAGCCACGTGATTTTAGATCACAGGCAACTCCTGACGTTGCCTCATCATAGCTCACAGCAAGACTATTGGAAAACAAACCCAAACATAACTACTTTGGGGAAGAGGTTGCAACGTCAAGCGAGGAAAACACACAAAGAGTAATTTCTAAGAACAAAAGTAACTAGATCCCTGAAACAGGGGAGATCCAAGGTGACAGAGTAAGAAAGAAGACACACCTCCCCCTCAAGTTTTCTTCTGGTAGTACATATTTTGAAACCGGCCCCCTTGTGTCAAGCTTCTCAATGTTCTCATTTATATCATCCACATTCTTTTGTAGATTGCTCATCACATCTTTTACACTACAGTTAAGAGTAAAATATTGGAAATAAAAAACCTGAAAAATTATTGATAAAAACAAATGTTTATATTGTCCAGAACAAAAAAGACCCAAATCATAATCTGAAAAACATGCTTAATAAGTGCTAAGACTCTGCTATCAACATGAGGCAGACTGCTAACCTGTAGAAGGGAGTTAACCTGAAACAGAAGAAAAGGAACACATGGTGAGACTTCATTTTCATATCAGTTGCATGTGCTAAGAACTTCTTTACAAGATCATAAACCTGACATCTCCTGAAAGTGTACACTCAGCAGGAATTTGATTGATCCCACCTCCTGGATCTGCGACGATGGATATGGATTTCAGAAATTAATGCATTTGCTGTCCACAATAAATCACTACTTATTGCTACAAAACTTACAACTCCATTGAGTTGGCTTCATAGTTGATGGTGTTTCAAATCCATAAACTTGCTCTTCCTCACAAGGTGGGAAGTCCTTGTAAAATCGTGACTGTATCACTTTGAGAGCCTCCATACCCAGCTCCAAAGGATTTATAGCCTGCAGATAATACAAACTTTGAAAATAATAAATAAGAAGAAACCAGAGAAGTGACTCCATCTATATTCTATGTAACACATCATTCAGAAGCTAGAAAGGAATATGTAGCTTAATTGTATCACATATGAAACTAAAAAGTCTTTCATCACACTTAATTTTATGAGCAATCATCCTCTATATAAAACAAAACTTGATATGTGCTGCACCATCTACAGCTATAAAGATACTGTCAAACAGCCATAAAATTGTGCCTGTTTAGCACTCTCTCAAAACTGGGCAAGTAAAGTGTAGTGGGTCAGGAGTAGGTTTTCATACCTGTTCATTTTTATCCAAAATGTTTTGAGCTGGCCACCTTCCTTTCTACATCTATCTATGCATGCATAGTCTAAGGTTGAATTGAAAAAGGGCCAAAGGTATTTTACACATACATGTCAGTACTATACAAATAAATATTTGCTAGCATAGATGTGCATCCACATGCTACAGGTCACACTATAAAAAGAAAGAGAAAATAATACTTGCTTTGGAAGAGGTAAGAACTAACTCATGTCTTGTATGCAAGTTTTGAAATTTGTAATATTTCAGTTACAACAATCCAAATTGCAGTCATTGCGATTTACAACTTGCTTTTTCCATGATAGGCCTATCAATTCACAGATACACAGTGATTAGAATAAAATAGGAGGGGTAGAGAAGTGGAGGCTCTGATTAAAATCAAGTCGGATGAAGCGGTAAAAGTGACTTAAAATCACAGCAACTCAGATAACTGGTCCGAAAAGAGAGAAAAGGCACAAGGAGGAAAGATATAAGCTGACCCCACACATTGGTTTACATATCACGTGATACTATTCATCATTGAAAAGTAGAACCGATAACCATCATAATATTTTAGGTTTCATAAATTTAATACCAGAAAAGTAACAATAGTTTACCTGTATAAATAAATGCATGAAAAAGTTCGCGCATTGAATTAATGATCTAAGACAGTAGAGATTGTAATGGTATACCTTATTCGGTAAACCACTATGAAAAAGCTTCCCGGTGACATGAAGTTTCCAAGGAATCATACCGCCAGTGCCAATGCAAGGTTGTTTATCTGCTGAGTCAATCCAAAACCTACAAACACAAAATCACATCAATTAATCAAATTTTTATTTCAGCAAAAAACGAAGAATAGGAAGCTAAATTTTCATTAAAGTTTCAGACCAAAAAACATAATAAAAGACCATAGAGATGCTTTATACATAACAAGCTTTCTTTTCCTACAGAACTTGTGGGCTGCTTACAAAGGACCTCCCTTCAGCTTATTGAGCAGACCATCTTTTACAAGCGCATCCACACCAACCCCTGTTATGGAAAAATTCTCCTCGTTAGCTATAAAGACTGCAACTACTGTTGACTTCAATTTCAGCTTTGTCTCCCCCAACTTCTTCATCAGTTCAGTCACAAGGGCAACGTGTCCCAAACAATCAGTGGTTCCACGGCCACAAAGTTTTTCCCCATCGATGCTCAATGAAAATGGATCAAAGTCCTGCAAGTTTGGTCATCATAGCATGAATAACAATCACTATCATATCAAATTCAGTGTTACACATGACTAAACAAAAAAATCAAATCTTCACTCGTAGATATTTTTCCTCAGATAGAAAGTTCAATCAATAACTTTTGATACATCCAACACCTTAATAATGAGCCATAATTATTCAATTCGTAGAAACTTGAAATTACCTTTGTGACGATAATCACTGATTCAACCCAAAATAAATCGTAAGGAACATTTCAACCACTAACTTTCCGAACAACAAACTCAGTCCAGAAGAAACCCAGTTCAATTGTAATTAATAACTCAAAAGTAGTAAACTTTAAACTGAAAAGCTCAAGCCTGAATGCAACTGTTACTATGACTAAAGAAAAAAAATCGAATCTTCACTCATAGATATTTTTCCTCAGAATGTTCAATCAATAACTTTTGATACATCCAGCACCTTAATAATGAGCCATCATTTTTCAATTCGTAGAAACTCGAAATTACCTTTGTGACGATAATTACTGATTCAACCCAAAATAAATCGTAAGGAACATTTCAACCACTAACTTTCCGAACAACAAACTCAGCCCAACAGAAACCCAGTCAATTGTAACTAATAACTCAAAAGTAGTAAACTTTAAACTGAAAAGCTCAAGCCTGGATGCAACTGAAACCTTAACTTCGTCACATAAACATAAAAAAACAGTAATAGCTTCATAAGAAAAAGGTAAAACTCCCATAAACAATCAAAATCAATAAACCCCACTTCACCAGAGAGCAAGAAAAGATGAAAGAAAGAAATGAACGAACCCAGTCACTGGGATTGGCAGTGACAACATCCATGTGCATGCCAACAAAAGACAAGATCTTTCCTTGTTCGGTTCCAGGGTACTCCACAATAAGATTGCCTCTTTGAGGGTAATAAGAGACATGATTCACAATCAAGGGACCTCCTCCAGTGGTGGTGCTGTAAGGAAGAAGAGAATTCAACACATGCTTGACAACCCTGTCTTCTTCAGGGATCAGATCCGGTGGGTTGTTTTGGACATATTTGGACTCTCCGACGATGTTTGTCAGGAGTGAGACAAAGGATTCCTTGTTCAAGTCTCCTAGGATTTGTTCTATATCAGCCATTAGGGTGTTGTTTCCCTGCGCGAAAGATAGTTGTTAAGTTGTGAAAGTTTATCTTTTTAAATATAAAATATAATATATATATATAAGAAGCTGTGAAGTTGAGAAAGTTTATCTTTTAGAATATAAAATATATATATATATATATATAAGAGGCTGTGAAGTTGTGAAAGTTTATTTTTTAGAATACGGAATATAACACATATATATAAGAGGTTGTGAAGTTGCGAAAGTTTATCTTTTGAAATATATAAGAGGCTATGAAGTTCTGAAAGTTTATCTTTTGGAATATGGAATATAATATATATATATAAGAAGCTGTGAAATTATGAAAGTTTATCTTTTGAAATTATATATATATATATATATATATATATATATATATATAAGAGGCTGTGAAGTTGCGGAAGTTTATCTTTTGGAATTATATATATAAGAGGCTGTGAAGTTGCGGAAGTTTATCTTTTGGAAATTGCGGAAGTTTAAACTTCCGCAACTTCACAGCCTCTTATATATATAATTCCAAAAGATAAACTTCCGCAACTTCACAGCCTCTTATATATATATATTATATTCCGTATTCCAAAAGATAAACTTTCGCAACTTCACAGCCTTTTATATATATATATATATATTCCAAAAGATAAACTTTCGCAACTTAACAGCTTCTCTCTTGCGCACCGACACAACACCCTAATGGCTATATATTGCACGCGCGTTGCAACAGGTATTCTGGTGTATGTAATTTAATATAATTAAATTCACAACTATAAATTTATATGATATAATTAAATAAAAGTGATAGATTATGAGATAAAATATATAAATTTTAAAATAGAGTTTGCTATGCAAGCATAGATTACATCTTTTAGAATATAGGTATTGCGTCATAAAAAATCACAAAAAAGAGTGAACTAACATAAAAAAATAGCAGAATATTTTTATATAAAAAAAATTAATCACTAAAATCATCGTTATTATTATGCAGATAGTAAAATTATAAAAATCATTTAATACAAGGAGCAAATAAAAAAGAAAAGAAAAAAGAAAAGAAAAAAGAAAGTAATATTAATTTAAAACATTATAACAATAGCAACATCGGAGTCTTAACATCTAAAATTATTATCGTTGTTACTTTTAAAACAATAAAAATTATCATATTATACCTAGGAACGAATCAGAAATAGAGGAAAACATATTCCTCATCAGAAATACAGTGTATTGCCTTGTGATGGTTAAATATAATAAGCTCCCAATCAAGCTTCTATAAGTCTTTCCATCACATTTTTGTGTTCCATCATCTTTCACCAATTTCAGTCCTAGTATCATAGGAGTTGAAACTGATTTGCAATTTGACATTGCAAAGTTATTCAAGATCTTTTGAACAAAGGATTTTTGACAAATAAAACATCCTTGTTCTGATTTAATTACCTCCATTCCTAGAAAATAGGATAGCAAGCCGATCACATTCATCTCAAATTGCTCCTTCATGTTCAGTTTGAACTGTTCAATCAACTGCTTCTTATCCCCTGTGAATAGAAGATCATCCATATAGACTGATACCATCAATACATGTTCATAAATATGCTTAACATACAAGGTTACCTCATTTGCACTTCTTTCAAATCCCAAGCTCAACAAGTGTTCATGAAGTCTACTATACCAAGCTCTAGGAGCTTGTTTGAGCCCATATAGAGCCTTTTTTAAGAGATAAACTTGGTGTGTATTATCATTTTCAAATCCAGCTGGTTGATCAATATAAATTTTTTCATTCAAGACACCATTAAGAAATGCAGATTTAACATCTAATTGATAAACATACCAACCATTTTGTGCTGCTAGAGCAAGCAAGAGTTTCATTGTGTCATGTCTCGAGACTGGGGCAAATGTATCAGTATAATCGACCCCTGCCTCTTGAGCATAACCCTTAACCACTAATCTTGCTTTATGTTTGTTTATCTTACCATCAGCATTCAATTTTGTCTTAAAAATCCATTTTACCCCAATTATCTTCTTGTTCATAGGTCTGTCAACAAGTTTCCAGGTCTGTTTTTTTTCAATCATTGCAAGCTCCTCCTGTTGACATATAATGTCATACTTTGTATGCTTTATATATTTTGATGATAACAATAAAAAGAAAATGGACTAATAATATGCTTGGATGAGATTAAGCTATAAATAGGTATTATACAAAGAATACATCAACAAGCATAATGGAGTACACGAAGAAGTCACTCCAAGAAGTCCAAGATGCAAGCAAGTGAAGACTTAGAATAAGTGTTCATTTTAGTGCTTTGTGTAAATCTCAATTTGTATCTTGATAGCACAAATTAAAATGAACTCACACACTTCACATTGCATGCATTAAAAGGATTTGATGATTAAAAGATTTAAGTCATAATCAATCGGTTCAAGAATTTCAGAAAAGATAATTTGTCAAAATAGATTTCTGCATGAACCGGTCGACCGCTTAAGGTATCCGTTGTGAACCGGTCGACCGCTTGGAAGACAAATTGTTTTATCCGTTGTGAACCGGTCGACCGCTTGGTTTTGTCCGTTGTAAACCGGTCGACCGCTTGATATGGTAGTTGCACTAAAACGGCTAGAAACGGCTAGTTCCTTTTAGAAACTTATAAATAGGTCTCTTAATTGCAAAACTAATAACACAGAACTTTCATATCTTATATTGAGGCAATTAGAAGTGCATAAACACCTTCATATCATCAATCCTCATTAATACTCATATTTGTGTTTAAATCTTCATATCTTAACACAAAGAGTATTTCTCATTCTCACTACACTTAAACACCTTCAAATATCCTAAGTGCTATTAAGTGAGAGAAAGAGATCATAGATCTTCATTTGTAATATCCACACTATTAAGAGTGTATTGTTGTTTTACTAAAACAACCATTGTGAAACTCTTGAGAGTTGAGTATAAAACTCTTGGTATTGGTGAGGGAACATCACCAAGGAAAAATCTTGAAGAGGGTACATCTTCAAGTGGGAAAAGGAAAATCTTGAAGAGGGGACATCTTCAAGTGGAAAAGGAAAATCTTGAAGAGGGCATATCTTCAAGTGGTGTAAAGTCTTGGTGTGGATTCATCAAGCGAAAATTGTAATCTTGTTACTTGGTTTAGTAAGAGATTACAATACTCAAGTACGGGTTGGTACTTGAGTCGTGGACGTAGGTTTGCCTAACCACGTTAAAAACCCGAGTTAGCAATCTCTCTCCCTTATCTCTTTACTTTAAAGTAATTAATTTTAAGATTGCATTATTTATTGTATTGTTACCTTAATCCGTGAATTTCAACACCTCCTTCATTGCAGCTATCCACACTTGAGATTTCAAGGCTTCTTCAACTTCAACATGTTCAACATCAACCACATTGCATCTGCTATAAATCTCAGCCAAGGATCTCGTGCCCCTTGCAGGTTGGTCATCACTGTCTTCATCTTTTTCTTGCTCATAAAACTGAACCTGTTTTGATAATGTTTGATCTGTGCTCTCCCAATTCCATGCTGCATTTTCTATCATCTTCACATTTCTAGCAACAACAACTTTGTCAGCATTCACAACATAAACCTTATAAGCCTTGGATTTTGAACTATAACCAATGAAGACTCCCATCTCAGCCTTTTCATCCAATTTTTTTCTACTGATTTCAGGTTTCAACACATAACAAATACTACCAAACACCCTTAAATGATCAATACTTGGTTTAGTATCATACCACAATTCATATGGAGTTTTATCTCCTAAAACCCTTGAAACCATGCGATTGAAAATATAAATGGTTGTGTTGACAGCCTCTGCCCAGAATTTTAGGGGCATTTTTTTCTCAAACAACAAACACCTTGCCATCTCCATAAGTGTTCTATTTTTTCTTTCACTTACCCTATTTTGCTATGGTGTATAGGGTATTGTTAGCTGATGTTTGATACCTTCTTTCACCAAGAAATCATCAAATTGTCGAGAGGTATACTCACCCCTATTGTCAGACCTCAGAATTTTGATTTTGCTACCAGTTTCTAAATCAACTGCAGCCTTGAATTTCAGAAACTCAAGAAACACATCAACCTTTGACTTCAAAAAATAATTCCAACAGAACCTGCTATAATCATCAATAAACAAGAAAAAATACCTTAATCCATTCAAGGATTCATTAGACATAGGCTCACACACATCAGTGTGCACAAGCTGCAATTTAGATGTAGATCTAAATGTGTTTTTAGAAAAAACAATTTTTGTTTGTTTCCCTAGCTGACAGACTTCACAGAATTCATCCTCATTCTGTATATTTGGCAAACCAAGTGCCATCTCTAGGTTAGACAACTTTTTCAAGGCTGCATAATTAAAATGCCTAAGCCTTTTGTGCCAAAGTATTGACTCATCCTCTCTGCATGCATTTGCTTTTAAATATGTTGAATTCCAATCAATATTAAAACTTTTATTCACCATTCTAGTGGATGATAACAACACCCCTTTATCATCTTTAATCTTGCAAATTCCTTTCTTAAATGACAATGCATATCCAGTCTCTACAATTGTCTCACACTCACAAGATTTTACTTCAATTGAGGTACATACATAACATTCCTTAAAATTTTCATACCTACCATTGTGTCCACTGCAATTGCACTTCTTCCTTTAACTTGCACATAATCTCCATTAGCAATTCTAAATTTAGACAAAAATTCTCTATCCAGTTTAGTGAACAAATCTATGTCTGCTGTCATGTGATTTGTGCATCCTGAATCAATGAGCCAAAGTGAAGATTTTACCTCAGTTATGTTGCATGTTTGTTCTGCAATTACCATGAATAATTGCTCTTCTTTCTCCTCAACATCTTCCTCAGTCTGTGCAATCCTTGTAACTTTAGTTTTTTTGCAAAATTTTTGCATGTGGCTGAATTCTTTGCATCTTCTACACTGAATGTTTTTGAGCTAACACAATTGTCACGATGATTAGTCTTCTGGCAATACTTGCAAGGTGGAAATTTTTCTCTCTTTTCCACTCCCGAGGTATTCCCTTTCCTGTTTGATGGTTGCCAATTGCTTGGCTTCCAGTTGCTGCCTTTCTCTCTTCTATTTTCAAAATTATTTCTGAAAACAGGTTTGGCATGATGCTTGTCTTTCACTTTTGCCACAAGTGCTTCACCACTTGACTCTTGATGTCTATAAGAGTGCCTCTCCTCTACTGATTGTAGAACATTAATCAGCTCTTGAAGACTGATTTCTGAGAAGTCTTTTGAATCTTCTAGTGAACATATCTTATGTTCAAACCTGTCGGGTAAGCTCACTAAAACCTTCTCCACTATCCTTGAATCAGGAAAATCTTCCCCCAAGAGTCTCACTTGATTCACAAGTTTTGAGATTTGGGAAGAATAATCCTTAATTGTGTCTGTCTCTCTCATTCTCAAGGCTTCAAATTGCCTTCGCAGATTCATCACTTGCATCTTCCTTGATTTTTTTATCCCCTTGGAACTCAGTCTTTAGCTTATCCCAAGCTTCTTTGGCTGTTTTACAAGCCATAATCCTTGTAAAAATCTCCTCACTTATTGCATTATGATTATCAGTAAGAGCTTTAAACCCCTTGGCTCTTTCTTCATTAAAAAACTTCATTTAAGCCACGGTTGGGTTGTTGTTTAAGGGAGTTAGAACCTTGTCCTTCTCCGCATATTCCCACAGATCAAAGGCTTTCAGGTAAGTCTCCATTTTTACAGCCCACACACCATAATTTTCTCCTGTAAATGTAGGTGTTTTTTCTGGAAAAATTGCACCATAATCCATTGCACACAGCACACAAAAAGTGCAAATAAGAACCCAGAAATTCTGTTTTCCAAGAACCCTTCAAAGCTGTCAAGCTTTGATTTTGACCTCACAAATAAATCACTCGTGTTTCACACAATCGCCACAAAGAACAATTTGCTCTGATACCAATTGTAGAAAACAAAATCAATCAAGTCAACAAAAGTCAAAAAAATTGACTTGTTGACCAAAAACGTGTACTGTTCAAATCAATTTCTGGAATTGCCCGGAAATGAAGAACCTGAAGAACACTTGCCCAGAAATTTAAGAACAAATAAGAACATAATTTTATTTCAAGGAGCAGAATCGAGGTAAGGTTACTGTCATCCCTTTTCTTTATTGATAGCAAAAAATGAAAGGTTTACAAGAGGTATAGTTGATTACAACTTCTTGTACTAGATAAGTCCTAGACTTTAATTGCACCTAAGCTAGAAACAAAAGAAACATGATCAACATGATCTTGATTAAGAAATTGTCCTACAACTAATCTTAATGCTCAACTAAATACAAAAACTAGAATCAAACTAGGACTTCAACACTTGATCTTCATATGCTGCAGTCTTGATATCCATGATCTTCAACAGTTAGTCAGGAGTGAGACAAAGACTTTGTTTGATATTGCTTTTACTTTTGTGGTTGAGGTTTGAAAAAAGTAGTTTCAAGAAAAACACTTTTGCTGTGGTTTAAAATAAGTTGTGAAGTGTTTGGTTAAAACTGTGGTTAAGTTTGAGGTTAAAAATTATTTATATTTTAATTATTTTTTATATTATTTTAATATTTAAAAAATATTTTTTATATTAATATACATTTATTATGTAAACATTATTCATATGTTAATTAATTTTTAGATTATTTTAATATTAAAAATATATACTTTATATTAATAAACATATATTGTATGTATTATTTATATTTTAATTAATTTTTAGATTATTTTAATATTAAAAAAAATATTTTTTTATATTAATAAACATATATTATATAAACATTATTTATATTTTAATTAATTTTAGATTATTTTAATATTAATAATATATTTTTTATATTAATAAACATATATTATATTATATATATATATATTGTTATTTATTTAATAACTATACTTAACAGCCTAGCCCCAACATTTCCCTCGAGCCCACCCCTAATATCTATATATACATACATACATATATATATATATATATATATATATACACATATTATTCATCTTTTTTCTCCTTTCTCTGCAGCAACGGGCGCAAGAAAAGTAGAATTTTATTGCTTTTCTCGGAACGCCGGTCCAACTAATTTTTCGGGTGGGAAAAAAGCAGTTTTGCTGCTTATTGTCATTTACCAAACACTCACACTATAACTTTTCTCAAACCTCCGGCGCCACAACAATACCAAACGGGCACAAAGGAGTCCTTGTTCAGGTGTCCTAGGAATTGTTCGATATCAACCATTAGGGTGTTGTGTCGGTGCGCGAGACAGAGCTGTTAAGTTGCAAAAGTTTATCTTTTGGAATACGGAATATATATATATATATATATATATATATATATATATAAAAGAGGTTGTGAAGTTGCGAAAATTTATCATCTTTTGAAATACGGAATATAATATATATATATATATAAGAGGTTATGAAGTTGTGAAAGTTTATCTTTTGGAATACGTAATATAATATTATATTCCGTATTCCAAAAGATAAACTTTCGCAACTTCACAACCTCTTTTATATATATATATATATATATATATATATTCAAAAAGATAAACTTTCACAACTTAACAGCCTCTCTCTCGCGCACCGACACAACACCCTAATGGTTGTGTGTGTGTGTGTGTGTATTCCAAAAGATAAACTTTCGCAACTTAACAGCTTCTCTTTCGCGCAATATATATATATTGCACGCGCGTTGCAATAGGTATTAATAAACCTATATTATATTATATATATTGTTATTTATTTAATAACTATACTTAACAGCCCAGCCCCAACATTTCCCTCGAGCCCACCCCTAATAGATATATGTATGTATGTACATACATACATATATGTATATACATACATACATACATACATATATATATACACATATTATTCATCTTTTTTCTCCTTTCTCTGCAGCAACGGGCGCAAGAAAAGTAGAATTTTATTGCTTTTCTCGGAACGCCAGTCCAACTAATATTTCGGGTGGGAAAAAAGCAGTTTTGCTGCTTATTGTCATTTACCAAACACTCACACTATAACTTTTCTCAAACCTCCGGCGCCACAACAATACCAAACGGGCACAAAGAAGTCCTTGTTCAGGTGTCCTAGGAATTGTTCGATATCAACCATTAGGGTGTTGTGTCGGTGCGCGAGACAGAGCTGTTAAGTTGCAAAAGTTTATCTTTTGGAATACGGAATATATATATATATATAAAAGAGGTTGTGAAGTTGCAAAAATTTATCATCTTTTGAAATACGGAATATAATATATATATATATATAAGAGGTTATGAAGTTGTGAAAGTTTATCTTTTGGAATACGTAATATAATATTATATTCCGTATTCCAAAAGATAAACTTTCGCAACTTCACAACCTCTTTTATATATATATATATATATATATATATATATATTCAAAAAGATAAACTTTCACAACTTAACAGCCTCTCTCTCGCGCACCGACACAACACCCTAATGGTTGTGTGTGTGTGTGTGTGTGTGTGTGTATTCCAAAAGATAAACTTTCGCAACTTAACAGCTTCTCTTTCGCGCAATATATATATATATTGCACGCGCGTTGCAATAGGTATTAATAAACCTATATTATATTATATATATATTGTTATTTATTTAATAACTATACTTAACAGCCCAGCCCCAGCATTTCCCTCGAGCCCACCCCTAATATATATATGTATGTACATACATACATACATATATGTATATACATACATACATACATACATATATACACATATTATTCATCTTTTTTCTCCTTTCTCTGCAGCAACGGGCGCAAGAAAAGTAGAATTTTATTGCTTTTCTCGGAACGCCGGTCCAACTAATTTTTCGGGTGGGAAAAAAACAGTTTTGCTGCTTATTGTCATTTACCAAACACTCACACTATAACTTTTCTCAAACCTCCGGCGCCACAACAATACCAAACGGGCACAAAGGAGTCCTTGTTCAGGTGTCCTAGGAATTGTTCGATATCAACCATTAGGGTGTTGTGTCGGTGCGCGAGACAGAGCTGTTAAGTTGCAAAAGTTTATCTTTTAGAATACGGAATATATATATATATATATATATATATATATATATATATATATATATATATATATATATATATATATATATATATAAAAGAGGTTGTGAAGTTGCAAAAATTTATCATCTTTTGAAATACGGAATATAATATAATATTCCGTATTCCAAAAGATAAACTTTCGCAACTTCACAACCTCTTTTTATATATATATATATATATATATATATATATATATATATATTCAAAAAGATAAACTTTCACAACTTAATGACCTCTCTCATGCACTGACACAACATCCTAATGATTGTATGTGTGTGTGTATTCCAAAAGATAAACTTTACGCAACTTAATGACTTCTTTTAGCAATATATATATATATATATATATATATATATATATATATATATATATATATATATATTGCACGCGCGTTGCAATAGGTATTCTGGTGTATGTAATTTAACATAATTAAATTCACAACTATAAATTTATATGATATAATTAAATAAAAGTTATAGATTATGAGATAAAACATATAAATTTTAAAATAGAGTTTGCTATGCAAGCATAGATTACATCTTTTAGAATGTAGGTATTGCGTCATAAAAAATCACAAAAGAACACGAACTAACATAAAAAAATAGCAGAATATTTTTATATAAAAAAATTAATCACTAAAATCATCGTTATTATTGTGCAGATAGTAAAATTAAAAAAAATCATTTTGATACAAAGAGCAAATAAAAATAAAAAGAAAAAAGAAAACAATACTAATTTAAAACACTATAACAATAGCAACATCGGAGTCTTAACATCTAAAATTATTATCGTTGTTACTATTAAAACAATAAAAATTATCAAATTATACCAAGGAAACAAAAATAAAAAACATGAACAAAATAGCAAGTAGGAAAAACAATTAAAATATCATCATCATCATTATTATTATGAAAGAATAAATAAATTAAAGAAAGATTTAAAAAATTGTAAAAACGACAACAATAGATCAAAAAAATACAATAAAAACAAAAAATTATCACTGTCAAAACAATAAAAAATATCAAATTGTTTTGAGGAAAAAAAAAACCCTTAAAAACACTAACAAAAGAGTAAGCTTGAAAAAAATTAAATTATTATTATTGTCACCCAATTTCTGGTTGATTCCCTAAAATATACCAAAAAATAACAAAAATAAAATAAAAGAGAATAGTATCGGCAAAAAAAATAATTTTGGACGTTTTCAAAAGTCCAATCGTACCTCTTTGTTGCCCAGAAACGAAGGAAAATGCAGATTCAAGGCTAAAGTAATTTATTGCTACATAAATCTGCATAAAATTTAAGTCGAAAGACATAATTATATTTTATAAGTCAATTCGATTTAATCGTTGACCTATTTAAAGTGTAATTATGTTTCAAAATTAATTAAGAACCCAATTAAAGAATTTAATTAGACGCAAGACGTAATTATACTTTAAATACGTCAAATTAATTTTATTAAGGGTTTAATTGATGAGAAATTAAGTTTGGAAGCTTAATGTGGGTTAAAATGAGTCAATCGAAATTTTCGACGACAAAACTTTTTGAGTGAAATCGGAAGTCAAAATTGAAGATAAAAACATCGTTTTTCTCATCAAAAAAAATCTTTTTTTGTCAACCTATTTATTTAAATTTTTCAAAAAAAAAGAATTGCGGCAGCCATGCTTGGCCATACCAGCAGCCATGCCATCAACCACTCTCACCATAACTCAGCCATGCCTTGCACAAGACACCATACTTTGGACACCCTTCCCATACCTGCGCTTTACTTCTTTAGCCTATAAAAAACAGAAGAAAATACACAAATAGGGGTAGTGGATAGTAACGGGGGCTACGAAAATGATAGAAAATAGTGGGAAAATTGCACGGGAAGGAAATCACAGACGGAAAAGTAACAATCAGGCAGAAGAGAATACTGAAATTAGGAGAGGCACAGGTGAAACCAGAAAATAAAAAAGAAGAGAACTGGGAGAGAGTGGACAGAAAAATCATGCAGAGAAAGGGGTGAAAATTTACCTAGAGAAACAGAGGAGAGAAGAAGAGCAACGAATCAGAAATAGAGGAAAACATATTCCTCATCTCCGTCTGAACCAACCAACATCACAAATAATCCCCTCTTGCCTCCCTCGAAAATAGCAGCCCATCATCTTCATCGACGGCAAGGCCACTTCGGCAACACCACCTCCTTCACAGTCCATCACAGCTCCACCATCCTCCCTCCCTCTCCCTCCTGCAGCGACGTTCTCTCTCTATAAAATTCAGTTGCAGCAGCCCATTGCAGTTCCCGTCGGCCACCACGCCAGCAACTTCACCTCAGCTTAAGCAACCTCAACACCGTGAGCTCCTCCTCCACAGAACTAGCCACCAAGCCTTCTTCTCCAGCTCCGCGCGAGCAGCTGCTGCAACGGGGACGACGCAGAGACAACCCCATCGAGCATGTATTTACTTTTCAACTCCCAACTGTAGTATCCAATTAAAAAATTTCGTAATGCAAGAAAATACAAATCACAATACCGACACATTCTTTCATTCCATTGTTAAAAAATAACTTGGAAGAATTCCACAAGTAGCGTAGCACAGAAAATTAATTAAATAGGTTTAAGTGTTTAAGCTCAAGTCTTTTCCATCTTATCTTATTTTTTCTAAGGAACAAGGGAAAGCAGCCTGCCAGGAAAGTTGTTCATGAGAATCATCAAATGACTGCCCTAGCGCCCAATCTACTACGAGGCAAGGCAAAACTATAAATGGAGTACTATCCAGATGAAAAACAGAAACATCATATTCCAAGCAGCAGGTAACAAGCAAATACGACGGACGCCCTTCAAATCTTCAACGTAACAGAGTTTAGATGATGATCATTTATTTATTTCTTTATTTCTAGAACGCAACATGCAACTCATCTGGAATCTGGTGGCATTGTTATGTCATCCACTTCGCTGCGAATCAATTTTCTAATTGAGAAATGATGCTGGTAAATATCTGGTAGCCTTGGCACATATCAGAAAGCAGGCAGTACTCATTCTTGGCATGGTATGTGTCCATTAAACCTGCGCAAGGATAACAAAATAAAGCATGAGAATGGAAATTCAGTTAAACACAGAAGATTATCACAAACCAGATACTGAAGGCTAATCTTTTCATACAGAAACTACAAGTGAGAGAAAATGTGATGAAGTAAGAATATTAATGTAGACATGAATTTCCAATTACAATAGGTCAGGCCATTGGTCCCCGACATTAGATCGCAATCATCATCTCTGCAGCTTGGTAAGACTATGCACATATCTCCTGTGCCTTTCTACACATAACTAAACTGGCAAACTAAAAAGACAACAAAATTAATGTATTGATTTAGAAGCAACTTCATGTGTATTTCCACCTTTGTCGATCGTTAACTCCATTGACCTACTGAGGTTCTTTCCCCCCTGATCAACCCATATTATTCCCATTACTTGCTGGGTTGCGAAGATAAATTAAGTTGGTCCTTGTACAGTTCTGATGAAGAATGAATGACCATTCATTCAACAAGTTTCCATTCATATAACCATGGTACAGAGGACTATTTGGTAAAATAGTTGTATAAAAGAATCTTCAAAACAGAACTCCACAATTAAATGGAGGTTTTGGAAAATGGTACAAGTATATTGTCTCCACAGGTAATGTATGCAATTCTTGGGGTCCTCAAATACCATGGGCTGGTTGAGTATTTAAGGTGCATGTGGCAGACAGTCCTATCAACATCATCTTTTTGGTAAAGCCTAAGGTGATGATTAAATCTCATTATCAGGTCTAGTTCTCGATTCACTATTCTAAGTCCCAGTGTGCCTTTTTCCTTGTAAGCAACACAAGCATTTAGTTTAGACAACAATTTTTTGCATCTAAGCGCGATAGGTATCCTTCATTACCACAAACAACAAAATAGTTTATTCTAGGTAGGATGATTTTAATCTTTCCAATAACATAACCACTCTCTTATCTAGAAGCTCTGAGGACCAGTTAAGTTTTCTAGTTACTATAAAATTAGATTGCAACACTTTTTTTTCCTTCTATTTTAAACCCTTTATACATATTTACTTGCTGAGATGTCCCATGTGACATACACTAGAATCTATAAGGCATGAGTTTCTACTGTGAGATTAAAAATAAATAACAAAATGCCAAAAATAAGCAATTGCATCATACCGTAGCCTGCAGTTTGAACATCGAAACCTTCATCCTACAAAATCCAAGAACATCAAATAAGGGATGAGAACTTCAAAATGCATTATGTAAAAGGGAAAAAAAACAAAGGAGATATATCTTACTTTCAGCTCTCGAATTAGTGGCAGAGTCCCTGTGATTGAGTATGGTTTTACATGCCCAACTATCTTTTCAGTTGCTTTACACAACACTTCAAAGCCACGTGATTTTAGATTACAGGCAACTCCAGACGTTGCCTCATCAAAGGTCACAGCAAGACTATTGGAAAACAAACCCAAACATAACTACTTTGGGGAAGAGGTTGCAACGTTAAGCGAGGAAAACACACAGAGTAATTTCTAAGAATAAAAATAATTAGATCCCTGAAACAGGGGAGATCCAAGGTGACAGAGTAAGAAACAAGACACACCTCCCCCTCAAGTTTTCTTCTGGTAGTGCATATTTTGAAACCGGCCCCCTTGTGTCAAGCTTCTCAATGTTCTCATTTATATCATCCACATGCTTTTGTAGTTTGCTCATCACATCTTTTACACTACAGTTAAGAGTAAAATATTGGAAATAAAAAACCTGAAAAATTATTGATAAAAACAAATGTTTATATTGTCCAGAACAAAAAAGACCCAAATCATAATCTGAAAGACATGCTTAATAAGTGCTAAGACTCTGTTATCAACATGAGGCAGACTGCTAACCTGTAGAAGGGAGTTAACCTGAAACAAAAGAAAAGGAACACATGGTGAGACTTCATTTTCATATCAGTTGCATGTGCTAAGAACTTCTTTACAAGATTATAAACCTGACATCTCCTGAAATTGTACACTCAGCAGGAATTTGATTGATCCCACCTCCTGGATCTGCGACAATGGATATGGATTTCAGAAATTAATGCATTTGTTGTCCACAATAAATCACTACTTATTGCTACAAAACTTACAACTCCATTGAGTTGGCTTCATAGTTGATGGTGTTGCAAATCCATAAACTTGTTCTTCCTTACAAGGTGGGAAGTCCTTGTAAAATCGTGACTGTATCTCTTTGAGAGCCTCCATACCCAGCTCCAAAGGATTTATAGCCTGCAGATAATACAAACTTTGAAAATAATAAATAAGAAGAAACCAGAGAAGTGACTCCATCTATATTCTATGTAACACATCATTCAGAAGCTAGAAAGGAATATGTAGCTTAATTGTATCACATATGAAACTAAAAAGTCTTTCATCACACTTAATTTTATGAGCAATCATCCTCTATATAAAACAAAACTTGATGTGTCCTGCACCATCTACAGCTATAAAGATACTGTCAAACAGCCATAAAATTGTGCCTGTTTAGCACACTCTCAAAACTGGGCAAGTAAAGTGTAGTGGGTCAGAAGTAGGTTTTCATACCTGTCCATTTTTATCCAAAATGTTTTAACCTGGCTACCTTCCTTTCTACATCTATTTATGCATGCATAGTCTAAGGTTGAATTGAAAAAGGGCCAAAGGTAATTTACACATACATGTCAGTACTATACAAATAAATATTTGCTTGCATAGATGTGCATCCACATGCTACAGGTCACACTATAAAAGGAAAGAGAAAATAATACTTGGTTTGGAAGAGGTAAGTGTTGGGAAATTCCGGCTTTCCCATGCGCGGACCGGGGTGTACTGATACTTGCTCATAGGAGGCTTAAGCACACTGACACAATATTTAACGTGGTTCGGCAAAACCGCCTACATCCACGGGAGAGAGTCATTGTATTAGAGATAGAGAAAGGGTTACAATAAATACATATAGAGGAGGAGGATTACATCCACTCTACTCAACTCATCAACTCTCATTGCTGCTCTTGTAGCTGCTGTAATGGCAGCAAGGCTGCTGCCATTGCAGCTCTCTTTCTCTCCACTCTCTTGCACGCTCACATTCTCTCTACACAACACATTCACTTGTGTTTCTCTCTCTCTCGTCTCTAGCTCTAAGAAGCTCCTCTATTTATAGCAAGAGTGAGGAAACAATCTTTAATGGTTGACCACCAAATTTTCTTCATAGTCAAAGGTTGGCCACCAAACTTTGGCAATTTACCATTTTCAACAATGGTGGGTTGGTAACTCTACCATTTTCAACAAATGGTAGGGTATTGCCACAAATGGCAATATACCTAACAGTAAGAACTCATGTCTTGTATGCAAGTTTTGAAATTTGTAATATTTCAGTTATAACAATCCAAATTGCAGTCATTGCCATTTACAACTTGCTTTTTCCATGATAGGCCTATCGATTCACAGATACACAGTGATTAGAATAAAATAGTAGGGTACAGAAGTGGAGACTCTGATTAAAATCATGTGGGATGAAGTGGTAAAAGTGACTTAAAATCACAGCAACTCAGAGATAAGTGGTCCAAAACGAGAGAAAAGGCACAAGGATGAAAGATATAAGCTGACCCCACACATTGGTTTACATATCACGTTATACTATTCATCATTGAAAAGTAGAACCGATAACCATCATAATATTTTAGGTTTCATAAATTTAATACCAGAAAAGTAATAATAGTTTTCCTGTATAAATAAATGCATGAAAAAGTTCGCGCATTGAATTAATGATCTAAGACAGTAGAGCTTGTAATGGTATACCTTATTCGGTAAACCACTATGAAAAAGCTTCCCGGTGACATGAAGTTTCCAAGGAATCATACCGCCAGTGCCAATGCAAGGTTGTTTATCTGCTGTGTCAATCCAAAACCTACAAACACAAAATCACATCAATTAATCAAATTTTTTTTTCAGCAAAAAACGAAGAATAGGAAGCTAAATTTTCATTAAAGTTTCAGACCAAAAAACATAATAAAAGACCATAGAGATGCTTTATACATAACAAGCTTTCTTTTCCTACAGAACTTGTGGGCTGCTTACAAAGGACCTCCCTTCAGCTTATTGAGCAGACCATCTTTTACAAGCGCATCCACACCAACCCCTGTTATGGAAGAATTCTCCTCGTTAGCTATAAAGACTGCAACTACTGTTGACTTCAATTTCAGCTTTGTCTCCCCCAACTTCTTCATCAGTTCAGTCACAAGGGCAACGTGTCCCAAACAATCAGTGGTTCCACGGCCACAAAGTTTTTCCCCATCGATGCTCAATGAAAATGGATCAAACTCCTGCAAGTTTGGTCATCATAGCATGAATAACAATCACTATCATATCAAATTCAGTGTTACACATGACTAAACAAAAAAATCAAATCTTCACTCGTAGATATTTTTCCTCAGAATGTTCAATCAATAACTTTTGATACATCCAACACCTTAATAATGAGCCATAATTTTTCAATTTGTAGAAACTCGAAATTACCTTTGTGACGATAATCACTGATTCAACCCAAAATAAATCGTAAGGAACATTTCAACCACTAACTTTCCGAACAACAATCTCAGTCCAGCAGAAACCCAGTTCAATTGTAATTAATAACTCAAAAGTAGTAAACTTTAAACTGAAAAGCTCAAGCCTGAATGCAACTGTTACATATGACTAAACAAAAAAAATCGAATTTTCACTCGTAGATATTTTTCCTCAAAATGTTCAATCAATAACTTTTGATACATCCAACACCTTAATAATGAGCCATAATTTTTCAATTCGTAGAAACTCGAAATTACCTTTGTGACGATAATTACTGATTCAACCCAAAATAAATCGTAAGGAACATTTCAACCACTAACTTTCCGAACAACAAACTCAGCCCAACAGAAACCCAGTCAATTGTAAGTAATAACTCAAAAATAGTATACTTTAAACTGAAAAGCTCAAGCCTGAATGCAACTGAAACCTTAACTTCGTCACATAAACATAAAAAACAGTCATAGCTTCATAAGAAAAAGGTAAAACTCCCATAAACAATCAAAATCAATAAACCCCACTTCACCAGAGAACAAGAAAAGATGAAAGAAAGAAATGAACGAACCCAATCACTGGGATTGGCAGTGACAACATCCATGTGCATGCCAACAAAAGACAAGATCTTTCCTTGTTCGGTACCAGGGTACTCCACAATAAGATTGCCTCTTTGAGGGTAATAAGAGACATGATTCACAATCAAGGGACCTCCTCCAGTGGTGGTGCTGTAAGGAAGAAGAGTATTCAACACATGCTTGACAACCCTGTCTTCTTCAGGGATCAGATCCGGTGGGTTGTTTTGGACATATTTGGACTCTCCGATGATGTTTGTCAGGAGTGAGACAAAGGAGTCCTTGTTCAGGTGTCCTAGGATTTGTTCGATATCAGCCATTAGGGTGTTGTGTCTGTGCGCGCGAGAGAGAGAGAGTGTTAAGTTGCTAAAGTCTCTTCTTGGAATATGGGATATATATATATACTAGTGAATATCCCGCGTCTCGTCACGGACAACATCATATTTTTTTCCGAATATCCCGCGTCTCGTCACGGACAACATCATATTTTTTTCATAAAAAAATATTAATTGTATATATTTTTATTATTAGAATATAAATTTAGTTAAAATAATAAATTTATGTACAATTCTTGTAGGGTGCAAGTTTTCTATAAAATATATGACTGTTAAATTGATATTAATTTATCTATTTACCAGTTTCAAACGAAACAACTAATATAAATTTATTATCATTATTAAAAAAGCAAAAACATTTATCATCACCATATGTGAATTCTTGTCAAATTCACCGTATTAAAATTAGTTTATTTTATAATTCAATTTAAATCAAACAAAATAAAATATGAAATAAAATATGAAATTTTAATCCCAGCTCCGATATCATTATGACCGATGTCAAATGTGTATAATGCTTCTCGAAAATATTCCTCCTCGGGAATCAACTTGGCAAACTTTCCACTTGCATGCAGAGCAAGCTGCTCCTCTCTCTGCCCGAAAAGAAAAGATAAAATGGGTGCAGAAAAATGAAAAGAAAAAACCGAAGCATCTTAATGGCAGAAACGTCCAGACACTGCCACAGTTCATAGTGGTTTGAGTCTTGGTCTACAGTACGCATAACAGTATTTAGGCCACACGGTTTATATATTAGTTAATACAGACACACACACACTAATTACATTCCACGCGCGTTGCAGTAGGTATTCTTGTGTATGTAATTTAACATAATTAAATTCATGATGATAAATTTATATGATATAATTAAAAAAATTATAGATTATGAGATACAATGTATAAATTTTTAAATAGAGTTTGCTATGCAAGCATGGATTATATCTTTTAGAATGTAGGTATTGCATCATAAAAGATCATAAAAGAATGCAAACTAACATTAAAAAAATAGCAAAATATTTTTATAAGAAAAAAATTAATCACTAAATTCATCGTTATTATTGTGCAGATAGTAAAATTATAAAAATCATTTAATACAAAGAGCAAATAAAAATAAAAAAAATAAAAGAAAAAAGGAAGCAATATTAATTTAAAACACTATAACAATAGCAATATCGGAGTCATAACATCTAAAATTATTATTGTTGTTACTATTAAAACAATAAAAATTATCAAATTATACCAAGGAAACAAAAATAAAAAGCATGAACAAAATAGCAAGCAGGAAAAACAATTAAAATATCATAATCATCATCATCATCATCATCATGAAAGAAAAAATAAATTAAAGAAAGATTTAAAAAATTGTAAAAACTACAACAAAAGATCAAACAAAATAATACAATAAAAACAAAAAATTATCATTGTTATCATTGTCAAAACAATAAAAAATATCAAATTGTTTTGAGGAAAAAAAACTCTAAAAAACATTCACAAAAGAGTAAGAAAGAAAGAAAAAATAATTATTATTATTATTTTCATTTATTTATTTAATTTTTATGTTAATAATGAAATGGAAAAAATGGAAGAATAAAAAATCTGTAAAAGTTCAACAAAAGATAAAACAAAAGAATAAAACAAAAACAAAAACTATAGTGGCTATCACTGCCAAAATAATAAATATTATTAAATTATCCTGAAGAAGAAAAAACTAAAAAACTTTAACAAAAGAGTAAGCAAAAAAAATAATTAAATTATTATTATTATTATTATTATTATTATTATTGAGTTAATAATGAAAAAAAAACATAAATAAATGAAAGACTAAAAAAACCATAAAAACTTTAACAAAAGATCAAACAAAAAAATAAAATCAAAATTATTAGGTAAAAACAGTTCATCTAACCTGAAAATAAAAAAAAACTAAAAGAAAGAGAAACTAAAAAAATATAATAAATGATAAAACAAAAATAAAAACTATTTGCTTAAAAAATTAATTAATTTGAAAATTAAAAAGGAATATTTGTTCTACATTGCAGGCTGAACGAATAATTTTTATATGATTTGCTGGATCAAAATTAAAATATAATATTTATATATACAAAATTTAATATAATAAAATAGATCAACACACCCTATTATAAAGGATATCGATGTCATGATCCTCACCATCAAAAGCTGCATGTAACCTTGGATGCATCATTTCGAGAATCTGAACCCTACTATTCAGGGGGAGTTCCTGGTTCTTCTCTTGAGGGGGAGAGTAACAATGAAGAGGATGGAGATATATTTGAATTAGAGGAAATGAGACCAAGCTAGGATGATAACCTGGAAGGTTGCACAGACTAGAATAATCTCAGTAACGACCCCCCCATGTCTCTTGAATTACCAACGCCTACACCATTAACCAAAGAATCAACCGAGAATGTCTCTCCTCAGTCCCCTCAAGTAACCCTAAATCCTATCCCTAATGAGATAAATGAAATTCTTGTCTTAGAAAATAATGTGACTAATAGATACCCACAAAGACTAAATCGGGGAGTCCCAAAGAAACAGTATGAACCTGATCCAAAACACAAAACTAAATACCCCATCAACAACTATATCTCTACCCATAGATTATCAGAATCATATGCATTTACTATTAATCAATTATCCAATGTGTCTATTCCTAGTAATGTACAGGATGTATTAGCAGACCCACAATGGACCAAGGCGATGAATGAGGAAATGGAGACTTTGCAGAAGAATAAAACGTGGGAGTTATGTCAACTACCAACAGGAAAGAAGAAAGTTGGGTGTAAATGGGTGTTCATAGTGAAGTTGAAAGCAGATGGGAGTATTGATAGATACAAAGCAAGGTTAGTAGCAAAGGGATATACGCAGAAGTATGGGGTGGACTGTTGACATATAATGTCACACTTATATGCTTTATATATTTTGATGATAACAATAAAAAGAAAATGGACTAATAATATGCTTGGATGAGATTAAGTTATAAACAGGTATTATACAAAGAATACATCAAGCATAACGGAGTACACGAAGAAATCACTCCAAGAAGTCCAACATGCAAGCAAGTGAAGACTTAGAATAAGTGTTCATTTTAGTGCTTTATGTAAATCTCAATTTCTAACTTGATAGCACAAATTAAAATGAACTCACACTTCACATTGCATGCATTAAAAAGATTTGATGATTATAGGATTAAGTCATAATCAATCGGTTCAAGAAATTCAGAAAAGATAATTTGTCAAAATTGTCTTTCTGCATGAACCGGTCGATCGCTTGAAGACAAATTGCCTTTCAAGCTGAACCGGTCGATCGCTTGGGTTATCCGTTGTGAACCGGTCGACCGCTTGAAGGCAAATTGCCTTTCGAAACTGAGCCGGTCGACCAATTGATTTATCCGTTGTGAACCGGTCGACCACTTGATATGACAGTTGCATTAAAACGGCTATAAACGACTAGTTTCTCTTAGAAACTTATAAATAGGTCTCTTAATTGCAAAACTAAAAAAACACACACAACTTTCATATCTTATATTGAGGCAATTAGAGTGCAAAAACACCTTCATATCATCAATCCTCATTAATACTCATATTTGTGTTTAAATCTTCATATCCTAACACAAAGAGTATTTCTCATTCTCACTACACTTAAACACCTTCAAATATTCTAAGTGCTATTAAGTGAGATAAAGAGATCATAGATCTTCATTTGTAATATCCACACTATTAAGAGTGTATTGTTATTTTACAAAAACAATCATTGTAAGACTCTTGAGAGTTGAGTGTAAAACTCTTGATATTGGTGAGGGAACATCACCAAGGAAAAATCTTGAAGAGGGTACATCTTCAAGTGGGAAAAGGAAAATCTTGAATAGGGCATATCTTCAAGTGGTGTAAAAGTCTTGGTGTGGATTCATCAAGCGGGATTTGTAATCTTGTTACTTGGACTAGTAAGAGAGTACAATACTCAAGTACGGGGTGGTACTTGAGTCGTGGATGTAGGCTTGCCGAACCACGTTAAAAACCGAGTTAGCAATCTCCCTCTCTTATCTCTTTACTTTAAAGTAATTAATTTTAAAATTGCATCATTTATTGTATTTACACCTAATTCCCCCCCCCTAGGTGCATAGTTGCCTTAATCCTTGAATTACAATTGGTATCAGAGCTTAGTTCTCAGTTATTAAGTTTGCTTAGACTTTGAGTAGAATGACAACTACAAGCTATAATCTCCAAAATGAAGGTGCCTCAACATCTAGACCACCATTTTTTGATGGTAATGACTATGCCTATTGGAAAGCTAGAATGACAATATATCTTCAATCTATAGATTTTGATTTATGGCTTTGTATTGAAAATGGACCTCATAGATCACTTAAAACCGAAAATGGTATTGAGATTCCAAAAAGCATGATAAAATATAATGACCTAGATAAAAGATTACTTTCTATGGATGCTAAAGCCATGAACACTTTATACTGTGCATTAAATAGAAGTGAATTTAATAGAATATCTTCTTGTAAAAATGCTAGAGATATATGGCATATTTTAGAAGTAACTCATGAAGGAACTAATCAAGTAAAAGAATCAAAAATTGATATGTTAGTTCATCAATATAAGTTATTTAAAATGTTGCAAAATGAATCCATAACAAGTATGTTTACTCGTATGACTAGCATTACAAATAGTTTGCATGCTCTTGGTAGAACTTACACAAATGCAAAGATTGTGAGTAAGATTCTCAAATCTCTACCGAAAGCTTGGGAAGCTAAAGTGACAGCAATACGAGAAGCTAAAGTGACAGCAATACGAGAAGCTAAAGATCTCACAAAATTACCATTAGAGGAGCTCATCGATTCTCTAATGACTCACGAGATAACTATGGATAAACAAGATCAAGAAGAAAGACCAAAGAAAATTTTGGCATTTAAAACTGTTCATCAAGTTGAAAACGAGGATAATGATGATGATGAAGACAGTCACGACGATCTTGTGGAAGATGTAGCATTGATCACAAGACAGTTTCGAAACTTTCTTAGAAAGAAAAATGATAAGAGAAAGTTCTCGAACTACAAAAAGGAGGGAAACAAAGGAGAATCAAGTAAAGAAACTCCAAGATGCTACAAATGCAACAAGTTGGGACATATCAAAACCGATTGTCCCCTTCTTCAAATGAAGAAGAAAAATCACTTTCAAAAGAAAGCTTTGAAAGCAACATGGAGCGATGACTCGGACTCAAGCTCTAGTGATGAAGAAGAACATGTGTCTAACATGTGTTTCATGACTATCGAAAGTGAAAATGAGGTACTATCTTCGGATGATGAATCTGATCCTTCTTATATTGAATTACATGAACAACTTGAAAATCTATATGTAGAATATAAGAAATTAGGTTCAAAATATAGTACTCTAAAAAGAAATCATGTATGCATAATTGAAGAAAAAGAATTATTAGAAAAGAAAATATGTGATTTAAATGACAAGAGTAGCAAGACTAATCAACTTGAAGAAGATAATAAATCATTAAAAGAAAAAGTTGATGAGTTGAATGTAATTATCACAAAATTCACACAAGGCTCAATTTTTTTTTGAGAAAATGCTTTCAAGCCAGAGAAGTGTGTTTAACAAAGGAGGATTAGGTTATAAACCTAATAAAAACCAAAAATACTTAAAGAATTACTTTGTTAAATCTAAACAGTCTTATGATCCAAGTCATACATGCAATTACTATAGAAAATTAGGACATTTGATTTATGCATGTCCTATGAAGAAAAATAAAACTATTAATATGATTTGGGTTCCAAAAGGAACCACCCCTAACCAAAAAGGACCCAAGAAGGTATGGGTACCAAAATCCTTATCTTGATTCTGTTTTGTAGGAACCAAGGGAACATGGGGAGTGGTTTTTGGATAGTGCTTGTTCAAGACACATGACCGGAGACGACACTCTTTTTTCAAGCCTTACCAAAACTAAAGGAGGAAAAGTGACTTTTGGGGACAACTCAAAAGGAAAAATTGTTGGAATTGACAACATTGGAGGTATGTCTTCAACCTTCATTGAAAATGTATTTCTTGTTGATAATCTTAAACATAACTTACATAGTATAAGTCAATTATGTGACAAAGGCTATAAAATCATTTTTGATCATACATGTTGCTTAATACTTGAAAATGATAAAATTATTTTTATCGGTAATAGAATTGGAAACATCTATAAAATCAAAATAGATACATGTATGAGTAGTGAAAGTTGTCTTGTTGCTAGTATAAATGATAGTTCTCTATGGCATAGAAGACTAGGTCACATAAGCATGGACATCCTTTCAAAATTAGCTAAAAATGATTTAGTTAAAGGTCTTCCTCATATTGCATACAAAAAGGAAAAGCTATGTGATGCTTGCCAAATGGGTAAACAGGTTAAAACATCTTTTAAAAGTAAGAATCACATATCAACCGAAAGACCTTTAGAATTACTTCATATAGATCTATTTGGACCAACTAGAACAAGAAGTTTAAGTGGTAATAGATATGTGTTTGTAATTGTTGATGATTTTACTAGGTATACATGGGTTATATTTTTGAAATCAGAAGATGAAACCATTCATGAATTTGTAAAGTTTTCAAAGAAAATCGAAAATGAGAAAGGATTTTATATAATGAACATAAGGAGCGATCATGGTGGTGAATTTATAAGTGATTTATTTGAAACGTTTTGTGAAGAAAAAAGATACCACCACAATTTTTCAACGCCTGGAACTCCCCAACAAAATGGGGTTGTGGAAAGGAAAAATCGGTCTCTTCAAGAAATGGCAAGAACAATGATAAATGAATTTAACACCCCTAAATATTTTTGGGCGGAAGCCGTAAATACTTCTTGCTATGTTTTAAACCGTGTCACTTTGAGACCTGAGTTGAAAAAGACTCCTTATGAGCTTTGGAAAGGGAGGAAGCCCAACATCTCTTATTTTAAAGTCTTTGGTTCAAAATGTTTTATTCTAAACACTAAAGACAACCTTGATAAATTTGATTCAAAATCCGATGTTGGAATTTTTCTTGGATACTGCTCCTCTAGCAAAGCTTACAGAGTATACAATAATAGAACACTTTGTCTTGAGGAATCCATGCATGTCACTTTTGAGGAAACTCAAAAAGACAAAATTGTTGAGATTCTAGATGACTTAAATGAAAATGTTCAAAATTTGAATTTTAATGATAAAAATCTAAAGGAGTCATCAAATGAAGACATGAACAAGGACCAACCAAGCTCAAGCAATCAACAAGAGTTGGTAAGTAACTCCTTTGAGCCGCCAAAGGAGCTAAGGTATGTAAGTTCTCATCCTCCAGATTTAATTATTGGTAATCCTTTTGATGGAACCAAAACTAGACCATCCCTTAGAAACATTAGTGGGCATTATGCATTTGTTTCTCAAATAGAACCTAAAACCTTTCTTAAAGCTGAAAATGATGAAAAATGGATTTTAGCCATGCAAGATGAACTAAATCAGTTTGAGAGAAATGATGTTTGGGAACTAGTCCCTAGGCCAAAAGATTTATCAATAATTGGTACTAAATGGGTCTTTAGAAACAAAGTTGATGATCATGGGACTATTGTTAGAAACAAAGCAAGACTAGTTGCTAAAGGTTATAATCAAGAAGAAGGAATAGATTATGAAGAAACCTTTGCACCAGTGGCTAGACTTGAATCTATAAGAATACTATTAGCCTATGCATGTCATGTCAATTTTACGCTCTTCCAAATGGATGTTAAAAGTGCATTTTTAAATGGCTTTATAATGGAAGAAGTAGTATATGTTGAACAACCTCAAGGCTTTGAAAATTTTGAATTTCCTAATCATGTTTTTAAACTCAAAAAGGCCTTGTGTGGTTTAAAACAAGCACCTAGGGCATGGTATGATAGATTAAAAACATTTCTTATTGAAAATGATTTTAACATTGGCAAAATTGACACCACCCTTTTTACGAAAAGAAAAGGAAAATATATCCTTATTGTACAAATATATGTTGATGATATAATTTTTGGTGCTACTAAAGAATCTCTGTGTAAGGAATTTGCAAAATACATGCAAGAGGAATTGGAAATGAGCATGATGGGAGAATTAAATTTCTTCCTTGGATTGCAAATTAAGCAAACAAGAGATGGCATCTTCATCAACCATAGCAAGTACACCAAGGATCTTCTAAAAAGATTTGGGATGGAACATGTCAAAGATGCCGACACACCCATGGGGACATCTACTAAGCTTCAAATGGATGAAAAAAGGTAAAACCATAGACATCACCAAATATCGAGGTATGATCGGTTCTCTTTTATATTTAACCGCAAGTAGACCCGATATTATGTTTAGTGTATGTTTATGTGCACGATTTCAAGTATGTCCAAAAGAATCCCATGTTAGTGCAGTAAAAAGAATTTTTCGTTACTTGCATGGTACAATTAATTTAGGGTTGTGGTATCCGAAGGGAAGTGAAATGAGTTTAATCAGTTATTCGGATGCAGATTTTGCTGGTTGCAAAATAGATAGGAAAAGTACTAGTGGAACTTGTCACTTTCTAGGATCATCACTAGTATCATGGGCAAATAAGAAACAAAACTCGGTAGCCCTATCAACAACTGAAGCAAAATATATTGCGGCATGTAGTTGTTGTGCACAAGTATTATGGATGAAACAAACTCTAGAGGATTATAGACTTAGGTTTGAAAATACTCCGATTAAATGTGATAATACAAGTGCTATTTGCCTATCTAAAAATCCTATTCAACACTCTCGTACAAAACACATAGAAGTAAGACATCACTTCTTAAGGGATCACATTGCAAAAGGAGATATTATACTTGAGTTTATAGGTACAGAACATCAACTTGCAGATATTTTTACAAAACCCTTAGCCAAAGATCGCTTTTGTGAAATAAGAAGGAACCTAGGGTTTATCCATGCAAATGATGTTTGAATTATGTATACATCAATGGTTATAAGTTGGATTTATTTGATGTTAAAATGTATACACTTGGAGCATAAGAAATTTGTTCAAAAACAAATTTTGGGGAATTTAAAAATTCTGGGATGAACCGGTCGACCGGTTCATCAAGAGCAAGTCCAACCGGTAGACCGGTTGAGATAGAAAAACAGAGGATGGCTACTGGAATTTTTTAAATTTTGGAGGAAAATGGTTCTGAACATTATTTTTGGACATAAAGGGTATTTTGAAGATTAAATCAAGATTTTAAAGTCAAAGTGCAAAAATTTCCATTTTTTGCATGGACCGGTCGACCGGTGCATGCATCTGGATCAACCGATCGCCCGGTTGAGCCAGAGGAACAGTAGCGTTGGCTACTGTCGAAAATTAGCACTTTTAGCCCCTTGATTTCTTTGCCTTTTGGACATAATTTTTACATGAAAAGGCTACATTTTGAGTGCAAAGAACGGTTCAAAAAAGAAATTTGGAAAATTCTCAACTTGGGAGTCAACCGGTCGACCAGTTGCTCGATAGTATTAATACTATCTAGGGTTTTAGAACACATTAAACAGAAAAAATTCAAAACTCCGAAAACACTAACCCCAAATCCTCTCACCAGCTTCCTCATCAGGTGATAATGTTCAAAGATTTTTGAGTAGTTTCTCAAATAGAGCTATTAGTGTAGAAAGAGGTTTAGGCAATGATTTGTCTGCTTTAGGTATAAATACTCTATTTACTGAAATGGATTGGTACTCATTGTATGAATATAGGAAACCTACATACCCTAAGTTGATGAGGATGTTCTTTGCTAACATGAGGGTTAATGTAGAACCAAGAATAATGAGTACTCTTCAAGGAAATCCCATTGAATTTAATTATGCTGAATTAGTCGATATATTGGGTATATCTAATGATGGTCCAAGAGTTTTCGATATTAAAGTAATTCCGACCATTGAGGGTTTTAGCTATGATTATGTCGTTGCATTGCACACTAGAAATACTGGATTTGCTCCCAAGTGCCAAAATAAAGAGTTAGGATCTTCTGTTGAGACCTAGACTACTCCATAGGATTATTGCTCACAACATCTTGCCCAAAAAGGGGCATTATGATGAAGTTACATTTATGGAGTTATGCTTAATTGATTGTATGATTCAGAGAAGGCCAATAAACCTTCCATACATCTTGATTAGGAATATGATCTTAACATACGATCAAAAACAAAAGGCTCTACCATATGGTCAAGTGTTCACCACTATTTTTGAGCATTTTGAGATCCTGCTGACGGGTACAGATAAGAAACCGTACTTAGATAAGACGGAGATAAATAACACCACTAATGTTGTGCTGACTTGACATGTCCCCCAAGTATTTTGTTTGGGCTTTTCATGGTTTTTGGCACTAACGTCGTGTTGATTTGACACACCCCACAAGTATTTTGTTTGGGCTTTCTATGTTGGGTTTTTAGTACTATCAAAATGTTGAATTAATTTGATATAGTGTACTAAAACCCTTTTTATGTTTATGCCCCCCAGCTTTGTTCGGGCGTCACCTGTCATTGAGGACTGTTTTGTAGATTTTTTTTCCACTTGCCCCCCAGTGTAGGGTGTGATCCTTGTCAGGGTTAATTATCAAAAAAATAAAATTATTAGGCTCAAATAGGGACTGCAAAGGATATTTGAGACTTTGTGACGGCATATCAAAGATGGCCTTTCGTCATTTCAAAAACATGCAATCCGAATCAATAAGCCTTGCTTTTCCATGCGAAACAGTTTTTGATTTTTTTGGATTTTCTTGGATTATTTGTCTGGCTAAGAGATTAGCTTTATTATGTGGATTTTGGTGGCATGAGATCACCCTTAAAATGAAATACTTTGAATTCCTAGAACACATTTGTTAAACAAAAATCAAATTGACATTTCTTTTCGTACTAGAATTTGATTTGCCAAAAATCTTAATGAAATCATGAGATCATGTATAATTTGGATGAAAGGGATATAAGGCGTGCTTGTGTTATTTAAACAATAAGCAAGAACACATCGTAAACACAAACAAATACATGATCAATGAAAAGAAATGTTTGCTTAACAAAAGTCTTGCGACATTACAAACAAAATTGCTGACAAGTTAAAACATGGGCATAATGTGAAGGCATGACCGAAACAAAAGGAAATTATGGAAGCAGACTTCATCTTCTAACACCGGGACATCCCGTTTTCAAAAGCTTTGTTGATGTCACTTTAACTGTGCAAACAGTGGGTACCCTGTTTTTGTGAAGCTTAATTGGGCGTAGGACCTGAATTTTCATCGAATGTTATCCACCTTGCTTTAATCAATTGCATGAGCTTCTTCTTGAAAGCACCACAAGTGTGAATGCTATGCCCTGCAGCTCCGGCATGGTATTTGCAGGTGAGACCGGGTTTGCCACGACTACAGCATCCATGAATTGTTGTGTTGAACTGCCCATTACATGTTCGTAATAGGACGCTTTTAGCGTGTTAGCAAATAATGTTACCATCTCCTTATCTAGAAGCGGAGGATGTACCTGTGCAGCGAGATCTCTCCATCTTTGAGCATATTCCCTTATGCTTTCTCTGTCTTTCTTCTCCAAGTTGGACAAACTTGTTCTGTCAAGAGCAATGTCCATGTTGTACTTGTATTGCTTGATGAAAGCATCTACCAGATTTTTCCAGCTATGGATCCTGGTGTTGTCTAGTCTCATGTACCAATTCAAGGCTGCCCCACTCAAACTGTCTTGGAAAAAATGCATCAGTAGTTTTTCATCATGCACTACTTCTGCCATTTTGTTACAGTATGATTTTAGGTGAGTGATAGGGCATTATGTCCCGGTGTATTTGATAAATTCAGGGACACGAAACTTCTTCGGTATTACTACATTCGGGACTAGACACATATTTGCGGCTTGTACTAGGTCATATAAATTTACCCCTTTAATGACTCTTATCCTGGCTTCCAGCATTGCCATTTTATCTTGGCGACACCCTCTGATGTTTCTATCATTGTCGGGGTTGGTGTAGGTGTCGGCACCTCTAATTGTACGAAAGTTGGGTTTTGTTGCGGGTCCCAAACTCCTGTTACCTCTTCTTGGTGGTTCATTCTTTGTGTTTGAGTAGCCGTTGTGGGTCTAGTTGAAGGACCCTCTCCTGAAGCACTTCTTAATGCTTGCTCGAGTAAAGCGGTAAGGCTAGCCACACTAGCTTTCAGAGAATCCAGTTCTTCTTGGAAATGAGCATCACGGTATGCGCGCTCTTCGTTCTCCATATTTCCTTGCTTCCTTGCTGGGGTCGAGTGGTAGGAGCTCTTCGGGGACCTATATTTTGACCTGCCGATGATATGTTATGCACGGTGATGGATGCATGTGGGTGCAAATGTATGGCAAATTATCAGGGAGTTTGTAATCAAAGGCAAGTTCTAAGTCATTGTATGAGGGGTAAGCTCTATCTGGTCTCAAAAGGGTCTATGAACTGCCCAGTGACCACCTCACGTGAAGGTGGTGTAGGGGTTTACAAGAAATGGTTGGGGCACAGTATGACCGCCATTATCAAGTAAACACTCAGTTCATAGTTGGATGTTTCACGAGTCTGAACCCCGACTGAAAGTCATGAGGCAGACTGCTAATCCCCATCTAACCTAGAATTTGGGTTTATTTGCAAAATTAAAATGCATGATGAAAATAATTCACATCCGATGATATGCATTGACTGAAATTAAAATTACATGCTAAAGCAGTAAGAATGCGAGTAAAAAAAATGAACTTAAAAATAACAATCAGACAAACAATGCTCAGTCCGACAAGTCCCCAGTGGAGTCTCCATTTGTCGCGACGACAATTTTGACGCGATTTGCGCCCCGCGTTCACCCCGTGATTCAGGGAGAGAAACGGCGCGCGGTGAAAATGTGGGGTGTTATAGTCGTAAAATTTACAATTATAATTCTAAGGAGTCGCCACCTAGTATTAAGGTCACTAGGAACCTATTGGTCTGCGATAGTCTTGGGTAAGGGGACTGGTTGCGTAAAGGGAAGGTATTAGCACCCCTTATACGCCTTACCTAAGGTAAGCTGCATTGTTGTTTGATTGTTTTTCCTAAGTTAAAAATTTTACACTATATTTAAAAAAAAAACATTTTTTTTGTCTGCGGATGTACTCTACAATGTAATTTTACACCGCATTTATAAGTTTTGTTTTTTTTATATCTACGGATGTACTTTACAATGTAATTTTACGCCGTAGTTAAAATCTTTTTTAATCTACGGACGTATTATACAATGTAATTTTACACCGTAGTAAACATATTTTTATCTGCGGGTGTACTTTACAATGTAAATTTACACCGCGAAGGCTAAAAAAAATAATTGTTAAATTATTTTTGACATTTTGGTCGACTTCCAATGGATAGTTATAAACTGGTTACGATATCCAAATTTCGTTTTAAAAATATGGAAAAATATGCAACATATTTTTTACGAAAAATACAATGAGAAAAGTTTTGGAATCCGGCCGTATGCACAAAAAACAAATACATTTTTTATATTTTTGAATTTTTTTGTAATAATGGTAAAAATAAAAACTTTTTTTTTATCAATTTGCATTTTATTTTTTATATTTTTTTCTTTTTATATATATATTTTTTATTTTTTATTTTTTTTGGGGTCAGTGTCACTTCATCGTAAGTGACAACCCACCCTTAATGGATCGGGCTTCGACCTGTAAGGTGTGTGGCTCATGGGCTGGGCACAAAGCCCGACCCGCTCCCTCAGCCTTGGCGCATGAACAACGGGACGTGAATCACGTCCCGCTGCATGCAACCGAGGAAGGGGACGATAAATAGTAAATTTTCAACTTTGACGAAAGGCGTACCTGCTAGCACAGTTGGGTAGAGGAGATCGAGGTGGTTGTCCTGGTGGCTGTGGCGTCGTCAATGGTGGCCTGTGGTGGCCAGAAAAAGGGTCTAAAGTCGCCGGGAACTTACTCTGTTCAAGCTTGCAGCTGATGTTGCTTCCCCTTGAGGTGATGGTTGTGTTGCCGGAGTTGAGGTGAAGATGCTGGAGAGAACGTGGTGTCGCGAGGTGCTCGGAGCTGGTGGCTGGAGGGCTGAACGGTTGGCAGAGAGGGAGAGGGCGGTTCTGCAACTAGAGAGAGAGAGAGGGACGGTCGGGGAGAGAGAAGAACTGAAACAGGGGCTCTTATTTTTCTTCCCTCGTTTTGTCTTCCACTCTCGATGTTCTCCTAATCTTACTCTCAGTTTTTTCACTTCAATCTTTTCCTTTTCTTTGCTTCAAACTCTCCTCTCTTCTCTCTAAAATTTCGTTCTACCTCTGTCTCTCCTCCCTCGTTTACAATCTGCTCCTCTATTTATAGAGGACTGAGTCACTCTTCATGCATTTTGCATGAGGCTGTTGCCTCAGTCTCTGCATTTGCAGAGGGCTGCAGCCCCTGCATATGCAGAAAATGCATTCCTGAATGCACTGTTCCGATGTCGGAACAGTGCAGGATTTTTTAATTTTTTTTTGGGAAATTGCAATTTTGTCCTTAACTTTATGTGCCCTTTTTATTTTGGTCATTCTCTTTTGATTTGTGCATTTTGACCCTCAATTGACAATTGAATTCTCAATTCGTTCAATTCGGTCCCTGATTTCATGTAATTGACTTAAAAATTCAAACCAGTTTCCGAAAATTCCATTCTCTTCAATTGAGCCTGAATTAAATTCAGGAAATTGATTTCTCATTGACTAAGCCCTTGATAAAATTAATTAAGTTCTTGTACTTAATTAAATCCTTCATTTGGACCTTAAATTAATTCCCGATCATAATTGAATTTTAAATTTGTCAACGATTAAATCGAATCACCCATAAAAAATATAATTATGTCATTTAACTTAGTTTTTGCACAGATTCATTCATCGATAAATTATTTTTGCCTTAAATCTGTATTTTCTCAATTTTTGGAACCAAAGAGATATGATTGGGCTCGCGAAAACAACCAAAATTTTCACATCGATTTTTCTACCCACGCCGACTTCTTTTATTTTATATTATTTTTTATTTTTATTTTATTTTGGGGTGTAACCCAAAAATTGGGTTACGACATAGCATATGCACCCAAATGTTTTTAATTTAAGATAATTTGGCTTTTGACCGAACAATGTTTCAAAAGGGGATTTGTTTTGAAGTAAGGGTGTTGGTTGACGGTTGATTAAATATGCAGCGGTCTGAAATGCATGAGGCTAGTATGATAAAACTAGGTTTGCATCATGGAGTAAAGTAAGAACTGTTTCAACTAAATGACGGTGTCTACGCTCAGAGACGCCATTTTGTTGAGGTGTATGCGGTGCAGTTGTGTAGTGACTAATGCCATGTAGAGAAAGAAATGGTTTGAGGCTAATAAATTCCCCCCCATTATCGGAGTAAAGACTTTTTATGCTTGTTTGAAAACGGTTTTCAACAATTTTTTTGAATTGAGGAAAAATATTTTTGACGCAAGATTTTGCATGAATGGGGTAAAACCACAAATATTTGGTGTAATGGTCAACAAAAATTAAATAATAACGTGAACCATCTAGCCCATCACAATGAGCTGGTCCCCACGCATCAGTATAGATAGTGTCAAGGGGAGCATGACTTGGAATGCTTGTGGACCGAAAAGGAAGTTGGTGGGCTTTATTAATAGAACATGAAGAACACAAAGAATTATTTTGGTTTTTGTTTTTTTGGATTGGAAGAGAAAAAAGATTAACAAGACTGTGAACAATTTTATGAGAGGGATGTCCAAGGTGCTTGTGTCAGCCATCAAATGACGTCCGTTCATGCACATTGGCAACAATTTTAGATGATGGCCCCACCAACGAATTTGGAAAAAGATACACGCCGTCCTTACATGCTCCTCTTAGTATGATCGCCCCCGTAGTCGGATCCTTTACCAAAAAATAATAGGGGTGAAGTTCAAGAAAAACATTATTTTGTAATGTAAAATGATGAGCAGAAATTAAATTCTTGCAGATATTAGGAACACATAGAGTATCATGAAGAACAAACGTGCGTGTGGGTGATTTTAAAGTTAAAGAACCAATATGAGTAACCGGCAAACCTGACCCATCACCAATGACAACTTCATCGGTGCCATCATATTCAGAGTTTATAGATAAATTTGCTAAATCACCAGTAATATTGTGAGACGCAGCAGAGTCAAGAAGCCATTTTTGATCTTTTTGATTTGAGGCAGTGACACAATTTGCCATAAAATCAGATGTGCGGAATTGGGAGCAAGTTTTTGCAATATGCCCAACTTGATCACATAGCTGACATTTGGGCTGAAAACGTGTCTGATTGGGTCTGTTTTGTTGAAACCTGCGGTTGTCTTTAAATGGGCTAGAGTATTGGGCCGTTTGTTGGGGCAAAACAGTGGGCTTATATGGCCTAGGCAGAATGCCCTTTCTATTACTTCCATTAGAAGAAGATGTCTGTCGATGATGGTGAGTATAGTGAGCAGAGGCGACGAGCTACTGCGATGAGGATTCCAGCCGGCGCAGGTAATTATCATGCCCCACAAGAAGATCATGAAGCTCCTCGAAGGCTAGGGAAGTGGCCCTTGCTCTTATTGAGGCTGCAATGTCCCTAAAGTCAGGACCCAATCCGTTTAGGATGTAAAGGGTGAGATCATCATCTATAATGGGATGATCGATGAGAGAGAGTTCATCTGCAAGGGCTTTAACCGTGTGCAGGAAGGTACGATTGAACTATTTCCTCGTTGAATCATGGTGAGTTCTTCTTTTAATTGCATTGCTCGGGTTCGAGAGTTGCTGGCATAGAGATGATGAAGCTTTGTGCAAGCCTCATGGGAGGTTTTGGAAGTGGCTATGAGAGGGGTGATAGTGCTTGATGTTGAAGCCAGAATAGCACTGAGAATTAATTTGTCTTGACAGACCCAATGAGTTTTATTTTAACTCAGTGGTAGAGGTGCCGACAGGGGATGGGCACTGGGAAATTCCATGAACATAGTCAAGGAGATTATACCCTATAAGGAGAGCTTCAAATTGTGCTCTCCACTGTGGAAAGGTCGATGGTTGTAGTTTTTCATTGATTTGTGTCGTAATGTTCAGGGCAATGAGAATGTTTTCACTGGATGGGATGAGGGTGGGTTGACTTGTGGGGTTCTGGGTAGCTGACTGAGTTGCAGAGGATGCCATTGTATTTGGGGGGAAGGGGATCGTGTTGCTCGGTGGAGAAAGGCTCTTCTAATACCATATAGAAGATTATAGAAGACACAGTTTCAATGAATAATTCCACCATACAATTTTATTGATTCTTACAATGTATATATATACAGAGAGTAGCAACAAATTTGCCTATATGTTTGCTGATAAATAAGACAAGAATTTTGTACATTAATGAAGAGATTACAATTCTAAATATGGAAGAATATATAACGGTCTGATCCCAACGGTAGGATGCTTAACATATAAGTTTTTTGGTTTGGGCATGAATGTCTGCTGCAGCATGAATCTTCAATCTGGGTTTGTGCATCTTCCCTCAATACATTACAGTATAATTTTATACCGTGATAGATAAGACAAAATAAATGTTAAATTATTTTTGATATTTTGGTTGAATGCCAATGGATAATCATAAACTCGTTACGATATCCAAATTTTCGATTTAAAAATATGGAAAAATATGCAACATATTTTTTTATGAAAAATACAATGAGAAAAGTTTTGGAATTCGGCCTTATGCACGAAAACACATTTTTTGTTTTTTCCTTTTTTGAAATGCAATTTTTATATTTTTTTGTTTTATTTTTCATGCAACTCACACACCCATTCTTTGTTTCATTATACTTTTTTGGGTACATATTACAATTACATAAATACATAAGAAATAAAAATAATAATAATTCAAAACAAACATATGAAAATCTAAAAATTACAAAATAAGCCTCCTCTGAAAAACTGCTAGCAGTGGGGCCACGCTGGAGTCTGGGCAGCGCGTCGGTGCACGCACCACCGCTACTGTTGCACGTCGTCGCGTGGCATCCCGGGAGGGATCCCGACTCTCGCAGTGGAGTTGAGGAGGAGTTGCCACCTGGCTGTTAAGGGTTGCTAGGAACACCCGATTTGTACTGGTCTGCTCAGAGATTTGAGGGTAAGGGACTGATTGCGTAAAGGGAAGGTATTAGCACCCCTTGTCCGCATTACTTGAGGTAAGCTGCATTGTCTACCTTGATGTGATTTTGAATGTTTCAATAAATCATTTATCCACACAAAAAATGTTTCGATTGAAAAAGAAATTGATCACCGCTTAGAAAAATCCTGTGAATTTTATTGATTATTATCATCCTCGCCGAATATTCTGGAGACTAACCCCTTAGAATCTATTTATCCAAACACCGAAAAGTGAATAATAGCATATTATTTCCGCCAAATATTTTGGAAAAGACTTGTTTATCCAAACACCGAACAGTGAATAATAGCACACTATTTCCCGAATATTTTGGATTTTTTAATCCTTAAGATTTATTTATCCGAATACCGACAGTGAATAATAAATTCTCAAAAACTAAGATTTTTATATTTTTGAAATATTAACCAATACCCTTTTGATTTTTACAAAAAAACACTTTTTTTTATTTCATTTTTATATTCATTTTTTAAAAAAACATAAAAATTAAATAAATAAAACACAACACCACACTCACACATTTTCTTTCATTTCTTTTTCATCACATTTCACAAGTAAAATACAACTCACACACACAATTGTATTTTTCATTTACTTTTCATTACATTTCATAAATAACAATTAAAATACAATAAAAGTTAAAATAAAACATAAACACAAAGAAAAATACAAAAAGGCCTCGGGAACAGTGCCATATGCCAGGAACAGTGGCGGCAGCGGTGAGCACTGATGGCGCGTCAGTTCACGCGCCTCCACACTGGCGGCGCGTGGAACCACGCGCCACGCGTCGCCGGTGAACAGTAAACACAGGGGCTGGATCTGCTTCTTATCTTCAATCTCTCGCCGGCGATGACTTCCACGGTGATCTGCAAACCAAACAATGAACAACAAAAAAACACAAGCACAAAAAAAATCAAGGATCTCTTCAGATCTCAGATCTGCCCTTCTTCTTCTTCTCTCACCGGCAAAGGGTGTTCCAACAATGACCTGTGGACATAACAAACAGCACACAGCAAACAAACAAGCACAAAAAATCAACTTTATTCTCTTCAAATCTCATATCTGTTCTCGGTTTCTTCTTCATGGGGTTGTTGAGCCGTCCATGGTGGCCGATCGGAGAGAAATGGAGATGGGGGTGTAGGGGCTACGCTGATTGAAGCTGACGGTGGCCGGGTCTCAGATATAGCGAGGTTGAGGGAAGAAAATGAGGAAAAAGAGGGAGATCGTGGTGGCCTCTATCATGGCTAAAGAAAAAGAGGAAAAGAGAGTGAGATCGTGGTGAGGCCGAGAGGAACCCAACCGTAGGAGATAGCAGAGTCAGTCGCCGAAGATGGGAAGGGCTGAACGGAGAAGAGGAACGACTAGGGCCGTAGGGAGCAGCTGGCCGCAGAAGGGGCAAAAAGAAGGGGAAGGGAACAGAAAAGAGGAAGAGATTCTAGGCAAATTATGTTGATTTTCGGCATCAAAAACACGCCCAACAAATCTGAAGAAAATACCATCTTCTTCGTCATCAACACCTCTCTTTCTCTCTTTGGTTTTGCCTCTCTCTCTCTAGTTGCAGAGACCCGAAGCTATCTCTCTCCTTCTCCCTCTCGGCCAGCCATTTACCACCATCGTAGACAACCCATATCCCTCCTCAGCCTCACCGGAGTCTTCCTCTCGAACCCCGTAGGCCAAACGTCTTCTCTAGTTGAAGAAATGGTGACGGCCCCCAGCATAGCCAAACCGACACAGACCTCTGTTCCAAAATCACGACAGATGGCGACTCCACTAGGGACTCAGAGACTGAGCTTTGATTGTTTATTTCTCAATTTGCTTTTTGCACTCCTATTAACTGCTTTAACATACATTTTTGTTGTTTTAGAATGCATTTTATTTTCAATTCATGCATAACATTAAATTTAAATTAATGTCATCATGCATTTTAATTTCCAGTGTAAACCCAATTTTAAGTTAGGTGAGGATTAGCGATCTGCCCCATGACTTTTGGTCGGGGTTCAGATTCGTGAAACATCCAACTATGAATTGAGTGTTTACTTGTTAATGGCGGTCATACTGTGCCCCAACCATGTTTTGTAAACCCCTACACTACCTTCACGTGAGGTGGTCACTGGGCAGTTCATAGACCCTTTGAGACCAGATAGAGCTTACCCCTCATGTAATGGCTTAGAACTTGCTTTTGGGTACACCATTCCTGATTATTCACTTGTTATGTATGTACATACATTTGCATTCACATGCATTTATCATTGCATAACATATCATCGGCAGACAGAAACATAGGTCCCCGAAGAGCAACTGTCCATTAACACTCAACCCTATCAAAGGACTATGGACAAAGAAGAATGTTCACCGCCATTTCCATATCCGAGAAAACTAGTTTGTTTGAAAGCTAGGATGCTTATCTTGACAGCGCACTCGAGCAAGCACCAAAATGATTTTCTACAAGAATCTTTGAGAAAGAAATGCACTAGAGTTGGAAAGTTTAGTCTACTTCCATAATTGCTCTTTGTTTGGTCATGTCCACATGTCATGTCTCGGTTTCAACCTGTTTTGACTTGTTGACAATTTTGCATGTAAATACCACAAATACTTTTTTATTGTCAAGCAAACCTTACTTTTCAATGGTTATGTATTTTCTTGTGTTTATGATGTGTCCTTGTTTTTCTGTCCAAATAACACAAGCACTCCATATACCCTTTTCATCCAAAAGTATACATGATCCAATGATTTCATAAAGATTTTTGGCAAATTAAAGTCTAGTACGAAAAGAAATGCCAATTTGATTTTTGTTTAACAAATGTGTTCTGGGAATTCAAAGGATTTCATTTAAGGGTGATCTCATACCACTAAAATCCACATAATAAAGCTAACCTCTTAGCCAAACAAATAATCCAAACAATCCAAAAAAAATCAAAAAACCTGTTTCGCATGGAAAAGCAAGGCTTATTGATTCAGATTTCATGTTTTTGAAATGAGGAAAGACCATCTTTGATATGCCGTCACAAAGTCTCAAATATCCTTTGCAGTCCCTATTTGAGCCTAATAATTTTATTTTCTTGATAATTAATCCTGACAAGGATCACACCCTACACTAGGGGGCAAGTGCAAAAAAAATCTACAAAAACAGTCCTCAATGACAAGTGACACCCGAAGAAAGTTGGGGGGCATAAACATAAAAAGAGTTTTAATACACTATAACGAATTAATTCAACATTTTGGTAGTATTAAAAACTCAAAATAGAAATCCCAAACAAAATACTGGGGGCATGTCATAAAAAAAGCCTAGACAAATATAGTTGGGGGACTTGTCAAGTCAGCAAAATGTTAGTGTCAAAAACCAATTAAAAAACCCAAACAAAATACTTGGGGGGCATGTCATGTCAGCACAACGTTAATTCCAAATACCAATGAAAAACAAAACCAAATATTGGGATGCATGTCAAGATGAAAGCCCGAACAAACACTGGGGCATGCTAGGTCACTATGAAAATCAATCATGAGGACTAAAATTAGTTCTAAGAGTAAGAACTAAGTGATCCTTAGTCTAAAAAACCCTTAAACACATTTTGAGCCTATAAATATCTTTTTTTTCATAGCTAGTGTCGCGACGATGTTTTTTTTTTGACGAGCTTCGCGCCCCGCCCTTTCCCCTGTTTCGGGGAACAACGGCGCGCGGTGAAAATGGGGTTGTTTATGGTCGCAAAAATTACGACTATAAATATCAAGAGTCGCCACCTAGTATTAAGGTCACTGGGAACCTATTGGTCTGCGAGAGTCTCGGGTAAGGGGACTTGTTGTGCAAGGGGAAGGCAGATCACCCCCAGTGCACCCTACCTAAGGTAAGCTGCATTGTTGTTTGATTGTTTATTTTCTAAGTTAAATTTTGCACTGCATTTTTCAACGAAACAATTTTTTTTTTGCTCTACTAGTGTACTTTACAATGTAATTTTATACCACAGTTGAAGATCTTCTTTCGTTTTTTTTATCTATAGATGTATTATACAATGTAATTTTATACCATAGTAAAAAATCTTTTTTATCTGCGGGTGTACTTTATAATGTAAATTTACACCGCGAAAGCAAAATAATTATTAAATCATTTTTGACATTTTGGCCGACTTCCGATGGATAATTGTAAACCGGTTACAATATCCAAATTTTTTCATTTTAAGATATGAAAAAAATATGCAACATATTTTTTTTACGAAAAATACAATGAGAAAAACTTTGGAATCCGGCCGTATGCAAGAAAACAAAATATTTTTTTTTAATGATTTTTTTTAAAGAGAAAATATTTTATTTTATTTTTTATTTTTTTATTTTATCATTTTATCTTTTATCTTTTTTTTTAATTTTATTTTTTATTTTTTTAATTTTTTTCGGGTTGGGCTGTGAGCCTGGTGGGCTGACGACCAACCCAATTTGGGTTGGGCTTCCACCCTCATGGGCTGGAAGACCATAAGATAACGTGCTGGGCTTCCAGTCCAGATGGGCTGGAAGCCCAGCGGATTTTGGGTTGGGCGGGTAAACCCGACCCGAGCAAAAAAAAAATCAAAAACCGAAACGAAGAAGAAAATGAACAGTGGCTTCATGAACAGTAAAACAGTCGATTTCAATGAGAGGATTACCTGAGGATACCACCGTAAAGAGGGGATCGAGTTGACCCTTCTTGTCGTCATGGTTTTGGAAATGGAGGTCCGTGGCGGCCGGAAAAAGCCTCCAAAGTCGTTGGCCTGTTGCTGCTGCGTCAGGGCTGCTCTGCCTTCTTCGCCGGAGCTAGTTGCCTGGGTTGCTGGAGTGATAGGGGAGACGATGGTAGAGCTCAAGAGGGACCTGGACGGTCGACGGTGAGATGAGGAGGGTGGTCGACAGTGGTCGTGAGGTGCTGCACCGAGAGAGGAAGAGAGAGAACGACGCTAGGTCTGTTATTTAGAAAGAGAACAGAAAAAAATGACAGAGGTGAAGGTGAAGGATAAATCGTGCAAGGGTTCAAAATTTCATGTCAAATCTTCTTTCTCTTCTCCGTTTTTCTTTCTTTTCTTTTCCTCTCTGTTTTTACTTCACCTTCTGTGCAAAGTTTCCTTTTCTCTTCTGCAAGTTTTCGTTCCTCCCTCTATAACCTCTGTTTTCTTCAGCTCTCTTTTCTCCCCTTTTCTTTATTTCCACATGATTTTACTCCTCTCTTTTGCCCAAAAATTTCTCTCCAGTTTTTTCTTTCTAGACTCCTTTCTTTCCCCCTCATTTCGTCGTTGTGCATGGCTATTTATAGCAGAAAACCAATATGCTACAGTTGGCTTTCATTTGGGTGCCATGTGCAACAACCGGCCTAGTGATTGCTTTCGGCTGTGGTGGGTTGTTGGTGAATGCACTTTGGTCTTTCAATTTGTGTGTCTTCTTTATTTTGGTCCCTGCCTTTTGTTTTGTGCAATTTGACCCTCAATTGAGCATTAAATTCTCAATTGTTTTCAATTTGGCCCCTAATTTTGCACAATTAGCTTGGAAAAAATTCAATTGGGTCTCCAAAAATTCTAATCTTCTAAATTGAACCCGAATTAATTTCAAGAATTTGTCTTTTTTGTCAATTAAGCCTGTAATAAAATTAATTTGATCAATTTAAAGCATAATTAAGTCCTTGGACTTAATTAGATTCTTCAATTGGACCCTAATAATAATTTAAATTAGCCCATGATTAAATCAACTTGGCTTATAAAAAATATAATTATGATTTTTGACTTAATGTTTACCTCAAATTTGTATTTTTTCTCATTTTTGGGCACAACAGGGATATGATTAGGCTCAGAAAATATTCAAAATTTTCACCACAATTTTTCTATCAATACCAAACCACTTTTATTTTATTTGTCATTTTTATTTTATTTTGGGGAGTAACCCAATAATTGGGTTACGACAGCCAGTAACCTAAGCCTACATTACAAGCCTAATAAAGTCCTTTCTGATCAAATACGAGTTATCTGGATCGATAAGCAATGTTTTTCCATTTGAAACAATCCTTACAGATGCTTCGCACAACCTGATTGAAACTTTCATGACATACGAGACTTGTAAATATCATTTCATATTCTTGTCAAAGTAAACATAAAACCTGACAATGAGATCACTTGAATCCTTTCAAGAGCAAGTTTGTTAAACAAACATCAAAATGGTTTTTGTGCTTGGAATACTTTGAAATTCCAAAAGTTTTGCATGAAAATATTTTTTTTTTGCAAATAGCCATCTCTTTCCTACCAACACTTGTAGCCTAAAACACTGGTGTGACATGACTCGACTAGGGCAATCCAAATGACATTTTTTTTCTTGGAATGACTTTGAAACTCCAAAAATCCACATGAAAACACCATATTTTCAAATAACCAACCCCTTCCTGCAAACACCCGAATCCCAAAATACTTTTGGGGCATGACCAAACAGGGGGCAATCTAAGATGTAATTGAAATTGGCTTCATCTTCTCTTTTCAAAGAATGTGGATCAATCTTAAGAAGATCTATCATCTCTAGTGGTCAAGATCAACAAGTTGCGGTTTGAGTATGCAAAAGCGAGAAGCCGTCAAAACACGAAGTTGACTCCATAATTCTTTTTCAAGGAATCTAGATCAAACTCGGGGGGTATGTTGATATGGAAAATCTATCATCTCCAGTGGTCAAAATCACAAGTTGCGGCTTGAGTAAGCAGAAGCGAGAAGCCATCAAATCCAGAGGTCCAAATCCCGAAAAGAAGGCTTAGAGGAAGAAAGGGGACCTATATCTCTCAGGTAAGTATACATGCATCATCATGCATTGCATCCCTATTGAAAATCTAAAAATATTCTGGAGAGATCGTAATTTCCGAATTTTCATTCATCATTTTTGTGCACGCTTTCAAGCTCCCACATTTTTCATATCCCTGAACATGCTTTTCAACTTTATCTTGTTAGTAATTTTAGGTGTCATGCATTCCATCCCCACTGAGAATCTAGGAACTGTTTTGGAAGGATTGTAATTTACGAACTTTCACTCATTATTTTTGTGTATGCTTTGAAGCTCTCATGTTTCCTATTTCCTTAAGAATGCTTTTCAGCTTTATCTTTTTTCTAATTTTAGGTGACATCATGCATTGCATCCTTGTTGAAAATCTAAAAAAATATTCTGGAGAGATTGTAATTTACGAACCTTCATTCATCATTTTTGTGCACGCTTTTAAGCTCCCACATTTTCCATGTCCCTAAACATGCTTTTCAACTTTATCCTATTGTTAATTTTAGGTGTCGTCATCCATTTCATCCTTGTTGAGAATCTAGAAAATGTTTTGGAAGGATCTTAATTTACGAACTTTCACTCATCATTTTTGTGTACGTCTTCAAGCTCTTAACTTTTTAACGCGCTTTTTTTAGGCTCATCTTCTTTCTTGAATTTGATTGCCATCACGCATGGCATCTCACCACTAATAATCTAAGAAATGTTTTGGAGAAATTGTAATTTACAAACCTTCACTCATTGTCTTATGTGCGCCTTCGAGCCCTGACGACTTTCACTTTCCCGAGTGCCTAGAGAGTCTTTTATCAACATAGATAGAATGTTTTTCAACACTATCTCTTCTACCTTTTTAGTGTTCTTTCTAGCCATCAAAAAATTAAAATAGTGTGTTTTCCAGCTCTATTCTCCATTCATTTTCAAGTGCGTCTTCCAACCCTCGTAATCAACTCAAATAGTGTGCTTTCTAGCCCAATTTTCCCTTCATCTTCGAGTGAGTTTTTAACAATAATCATCAATTAAAATAGTGGCTTTCCAACCCTATTTCTCTCTCATCTTCGAATGTGTTTTTCATCCCTATTCTCTATTCATCTTTGAGTGCGTTTCTTAACTCATATCATCAATTAAAGAGTGCATTTCCTAGCCCTACTTTCGTTTAAGTGAGTTTTCCAACCCTCAATCATCAATTAGGACAGTGCGCTTCTTAGCCAATCCTTTCCTCTCATTTGAGTAACTTCTCCAACCCTCAACTATAAATTAGGATCGTCCGCTGCTTAGCCATTCCTTTCTATCTTGAGAAAGATTTTGAACCCTCAATTGTCAATTAGGATCGTGCACTTCTTAGCCATTACTTTCCTCTCATTTGAATGAGTTTTCCAACCCTCAACTATAAATTAGAATCGTGTGCTGCTTAGCCATTCCTTTCCTATCTTGAGCGAGTTTTTCAATCCTCAACTATCAATTAGGATCATGTGCTTCTTAGCCATTCCTTTCCTCTCATTTGAATGAGTTTTCCAACCCTTAACTATAAATTAGGATCGTACGCTGCTTAGCCATTCCTTTCCTCTCATTTGAGTGAGTTTTCCAACCCTCAAATATAAATTAGGATCGTGCGTTGTTTAGCCATTCATTTCCTCTCTTGAGCGAGTTTTTCAACCCTCAACCATCAATTAGGATCGTGGGCTTCTTAGCCATTCCTTTCCTCTCATTTGAGTGAGTTTTCCAACCCTCAACTATAAATTAGGATCGTGCGCTGCTTAGCCATTCCTTTCCTCTCTTGAGCGAGTTTTTCAGCCCTCAATAGTCAATTAGGATCATGGGTTTCTTAGGCATTCCTTTCCTCTCATTTGAGTGACTTTTCCAACCCTCAACTATAAATTAGGATCGTGCGCTACTTAGCCATTCCTTTCCTCTCTTAAGCGATTTTTCAGCCCTCAACAGTTAATTAGGATCATGGGCTTGTTAGTCATTCCTTTCCTCTCATTTGAGTGACTTTTCCAACCCTCAACTATAAATTAGGATCGTGCGTTTCTTAGCCATTCCTTTCCTCTCATTTGAGTGAGTTTTCCAACCCTCAACTATAAATTAGGATCGTGTGCTGCTTAGTCATTCCTTTCCTATCTTGAGCGAGTTTTTCAGCCCTCAACAATCAATTAGGATCGTGCGCTTCTTAGTCATTCCTTTCCTCTCATTTGAGTGAGTTTTCCAACCATCAACTATAAATTAGGATCGTGCGCTGCTTAGCCATTCCTTTCCTCTCTTGAGCGAGTTTTTCAACCCTCAACCATCAATTAGGATCGTGGGCTTCTTAGCCATTCATTTCCTCTCTTGAGCGAGTTTTTCAACCCTCAACCGTCAATTAGGATCGTGGGCTTCTTAGCCATTCCTTTCCTCTCATTTGAGTGAGTTTTCCAACCCTCAACTATAAATTAGGATAGTGTGCTGCTTAGCCATCCTTATCCTCCTTTTTAAAGTGCGTTTTCCAACCCTTAACCATAAGCTAAAATAGTGTTTTTTCCAACCCATATTTTCCTTCCTTCTCGTGTGTTTTCAAACCACCAATTAAGATAGTGCGTTTCCATCCCTATCCTCCTTGTTTAAGTGTGTTTTCCAACCCTCAACCATTAATTAGGATAGTTCGCTTTTCATCCCTATCTTCCTCTTTCTCGTTTGAGTGCATTTTTCAGTCCTAGATAGCCTGCTTTCTAGCCAACTAAAACAATGCGCTTTTCAGCCCTCAACCATAGATCCTAGATAGCCTGCTTTCTAGCCTTATCTTCCATTCCATCATCTCCACCATTCTCATTTCTAGATGAATCAACCATTTCTTGTTCTGGTAAATCCACTTTTATTTTTCTTTACAACGCTTACTATCTAAAGTCTTTCACAAAACTTGTCGTAAGCATTGTAAAGAGAGGGGTAACTGTCGTAACCAAATTTTTGGGTTACTCCTAAAAATAAAATAAAAATAACAAAAATAAAATAAAAGAGGTCAATGTGGGTAGAAAAATCAATGTGCAAATTTTGGTTCTTTTCGAGAGTCTAATTGTATATCTTTTGTCCCCAAAAATAGAGGAAAATACAGATTTAAGGCAAAAATAATTTATCATCAGATAAATTTGTGTGAAAATTAAGTCGAGCGATATAATTAAATTTTTACGGGTTGATTTGATTTAATCGTCGGCCAATTTAAAAGTATAATTATGTTTGAGAATTAATTTAGGGTCCAAATGAAGGATTTAATTAAGTGCAAGGACTTAATTATACTTTAAATTGGTCTCATCAAATTAATTAAGGGCTTAATCGATAAAAAATCAAATTCTTGAACATAATTTGGGTTCAATTGAGAAGTTTGGAGTTTTGGGAGTTGCATTTTTTTCAATTCAATTGCGCGAATTAGGGATAAAATTGCACAAACCTGGAACCAAGGACCAAAGTGAAAAATGTGAGCAAATTTATCTCTATAAATAGAGAAAGGACCCCCAAAAAAAAATTAGCCCAGAAATTGAAAAAAAAAAACTAAAAACCCTAATCTCTCTCATTTTTTAGGGCTGCAGCCGCCAGCCCTTGGGAGGCAGCTGCAGGCCCCCCCTCCATATTTCCACTTCTCTGTTTCCTTTCTCCAGCCGACGAGCCTCCAGCCACTTCCACCTTTGTGTCTTCCTCCATCTCTTCTTCCTCCACAACTCCGGCCAGCAACCCCACTCTCTTCCCCGTTAGCCATTTCCCCCTTTTTTTTCTCTTGCTCCCACCGGCCACCATGCCAGCCAGAACCCCATTTCTCTCTTCTCTATTTTCTCCTCGCCGGCGAGACTTTCTGTTAGCCTCCGCAGCCTTTCCTCTCCTACATAGCAGCCCCGTAGCCCATAACCGATCTTCCTTCCCCTTCCTCTCTTCTCGTCCGTCAGCCCCATCCACAACAGACCATGCTGCCTTAGCAGGATCTCCCTTTCACCCTGCAGCCACAACGACAACAACCCCTACCGTGCCATTTGACAGTAGGCAAGCCAAGAAAAAGAAAAGACCAACTCAACTGGTGTTTGTGTGTTTTCCTTGTGTGGTGTTTGTTGGTATTTGCAGGTCATTATGGAACAAACTTGTTGGCGAGAAGGAGAAGAGGAGAATCGAAGAAGAACAGGCTGAGAAGAGGAAGAACAGATCTGAAATCCATAGGAGGAGGAGAACCCAGATGCCTTTTGTGCGTTTATTTGCGTTTTTTTTTATTGCAGGTCACCGTGAACGCCATCACCGGCGAGAAAAGGAAGGGAAGAGGCAGATCCACCCTTGTCATGTTGCTTTTTTTTTCTCCGGTGGCGACGCGTGGATCCAGAGTCGCCAGTAGCAGTGGTGCGTGCACTGACGCGCTACCCAGACTTCGGTGTGCCCCCATTGCCAGCAGTTTTTCAAAGAGGCTTATTTTGTAATTTTTAGATTTTTCATATGTTTGTTTTGAATTATTATTATTTTTATTTCTTGTATATTTATGTAATTGTAATATGTACCCAAAAAAATATAATGAAAAAGAGAATGGGTGTGTGAGTTACATGAAAAATTAAATAAAAAATATAAAAATTGCATTTCAAAAAAGGAAAAAACAAAAACAAAAAATGTGTTTTCGTGCATACGGCCGGATTCCAAAACTTTTCTCATTGTATTTTTCGTAAAAAAATATGTTGCATACTTTTCATATTTTTAAATCGAAAATTTGGATATCGTAACCAGTTTATGATTATCCGTTCGCATTCGGCCAAAATATCAAAAATAATTTAACATTTATTTTGTCTTATCTATCACAGTGTAAAATTATACTGTAATGTACGCTCGTGGATGATTAAAAATAAGATTTTCAAAATGTAGTGCAAAAATTCATTTTTAGTTATTCTTTTAACTCTTTACGAGGTAGAGATTATTTCGCGGAGATAAATCTATGTCAAATTTTAAAAAACACCAATATAAAATAATTTAGGAAAAAACAATCAAACTACAATGCAGCTTACCTCAGGTAGGGTGCACTGGGGGTGATGCGTCTTCCCCTTGCACAATAAGTCTCCTTACCCTAGACTCTCACACACCAATAGGTTCCCAGTGACCTTAATATTAGGTGGCGACTCCTTAGAATTATAGTCATAATTTTTACGGCTATGAAACCCTTTATTTTCACTGCGCGGCGTATTCTCCCCGAATCCCAGGGGAGACGGCGAAGCGCGAAGCGCGACTAAAATCGTCGTCGCGACACTATAAATTGAATCCAAAACTGTAGGAGAAATACAATCATATAGAGATTATTTTGTATTTCAAATTCTAACAATTATCGATTCGGTTCGTCTTTGATTGAGTAACAATGAGAAGTATTTGTATCAGGCGGTGCTACCGGAAGAAAATTAGGATATTCCCTATCAAGTTGTTATGGGAAATATGGTGTGATAGAAAGAACAATTGAAGGTGAATCAATAGCACATGCATTCATAGTTGCAGGAGTGAAGACTCCATTAGGGTTTGGTAATTGGTAAAGTAGGCATAACTCGGCATTTGGGGGAATTCTTGAGTTGGAATTATGAAAGTAGACAAGAAGAACTAGAAGTCAATGAGTTGGGGTTGATTGAACCAGGTCGTGTTTGGTGGAGCCTAGCACGGTCACGGCGGGGAACATTCATATGACCCCCTAAGGCTTGAGTGAAAGGAATTCCCTTCTACAAAAGGTTCAAGTATAAGACCTTGGTGGCCAGTTGGTGTTGTCGGTGTCCTCTGTGAAGGCTCTAACCTCCCATGAATCATCCTCTTCTTGAATTTGCTTAGGGTTCCACATCCAGACACTAGGGGTCTTACTAGGATTCAGTTGATATTGATACTGATTTTGTTGAGATTGAGCTAATGTTTGGAGTTGGGTCAAGGAGAGAAGGCCAATCTCTGCAGCCATAGTGCTAGTAACATATAAGATCAATGATAGAGGTGAAGTGGAAACAAATGGAGAGAAGAGTTAAATAGGGGATAAGCAAAGGTGAGAGATCAAGACAAAATTGATGAACCCTAATCCCGAGTATATCACCAGAATTTTGTCCCAGGCAATTGGAATTTAGTGAGATTTACATTATAATAATTTTTACCTCCCAACTAGCTACACTCACATGTAAGGACAACATTTCTAATCACTTTGGCTTCAATGCCCCACTATTTACCGGTCAATTGTCTCGAGCATTTTTCTCTTCATTCAATATTGCAAAACTGCAAATTCGTGAAGAAGGAACTGCATCATTCGAAAGTTTAATTGATGATAAGAAAGTACGTGGCTTCCATTGATTTCAGCCTTCTTGGAAGGTGGTATTGACATGCAATTTTGCGCAATTATTGGTATTACAACAAATATTTATGCAAGATATTGGCCTATGAAGGATAACGACATAATACATGTACTATGGTAGTTTTCACTTTAATTTTGAATGATAAAATAAATTAAAACTATTTTTTTAATTAATCTTTGAATATTGGATTGATTGAGGATTAAAATTTTAATTTTTTTATGAGGTTATTATAGTTTGATAATTGAGTATTAAATTAACATGTTAACTAAGGTCAATTCAACATATTGTTATTTTAATATTAAAAAAGATATTTTTTAGTCAAGTCAAGTTTTAACGAGTTATATGAGTTGATTTTAATAAATAATTAATAAGTTTTGTATTGTGTTATGCATATATATATATATATATATATACCAACTCGATATATTGATGACTCAAATAATTTCTTAAGAAAAAATTATACACTATTATAAATTTCATTAAAAAAAAAAATAAGCTTCGAACTATGTTGTGTATGATGTTGTTTAGCTCTGCGATTCAACTTGTTTTTGAGGCAAACCAGAGGGCCAAACACCTTCTTTATCAAATGAGACCCTATTTTTTTTACTAAGGATTCCACTATCTAAACAACGGTCCTGCCACATGCAAAAGCATCTGAGAAATGCTTTTGTAGATGCAATCAGCACACAAGACGTGACAAAATGTTGCTTCTCACCCTCAACACCCACAGACACACCGTCTGCCTCAAACACAAACACTTCACAATGCCATCTCCCTCAGAAAACAACCACGTCCATCGTCACTTCCCCCTCAACCACAGAGAATTATTGTTTAAATTTGTAAGCAAAAAACAAAAAGAAGCAAGGACAACGTAAGATTGAAAGAACAAGGCATCTCAGAATTGGTAAAGGAAAAAATGCAGCTTTTTGGACAAGGACATACATCAATGACATGAATTATTTCAAGAATAATTACCAAATAGCATAACTCAAAAGAGTTCTGCAACTTTAAAAATTGAAGAGGAGGGAGGAAGAGAGAGAGAGAGAGAGAGAGGTTTTCAATGTACTATGTTGAAATGAAGCTCTTTGAAGAAATGGTGAGAAAAGGAAAAGGATAGAGAGGAGAGATGGTATGATAAGGCAACAAGGGCGGAGATTCAACAGAGAGGTTGTATGTTTGGCAGTTTGTGTTGGCTATTAGAACAATCATCATATTTTAGGGTATTAATATATTATTATAATAAAAATAATTGGAGTAGTTCAAATCTATGAAATTAAAAAATATATATTTATATATTTGTACATATGTATGTCTATGTTTTTTAAAGTAATTTCACAAGTTAACAGCAATATGAAAAACATGGTAACAAAACACACGAAATTGTTTTTCATTAATAACAAACTCTATCACAGTTTTAACCAAACACTTAAATTTCAATTATAAACCGCAGCTAAAAGCGCTTTTCATAAAACTGTTTTTTTAAACCTCAACCACAATGGCAACCACAATGCCAAACAGACTATATATCGCAATTAATTTCATAATTAAAAAATTATAGTTGATTTTCACCTAAATGAAAACAAATAATTAATTACACACAAAAAACACTTTTGAAAAAAATATTAATACACCGGTCTATTGGTAGAAAATTTGAGCTCATTTATCAAACAAGATAGGGTTTTTTTAGAGGAGCCTAACATCATTGATCATGCATGGTTTTGCAAGGTGCATCCTGAATCCCAATATTCACTAATTGTTCAATTCGCTTACACCCAATATTCAATTCGCTTACCTCCTAACTCCCAATATTCTCCTCTTGTTCCTTTCTTCTTGTCACGTAAACAAAAAGACATGCTATGGATTCATGTTAGGGTTCATCTTTATTTTTGTGAAAAAATGAGTCGCTACCTAGTATTATGATTACTAGAAAACCTAAAACTGGTCTTTCATATATTCTAAGGCAAGAGGCTAGTTGTGTAAAGGGAAGATTTTAACACTCTTAGTATGCCCTACCTAAGGTAAGTTGCTTGGTGTTTTGGTTTGCCTTATAATTGCTATGATATTGATCTTTCAAAAATATGGTGGTTAAAAGATGATAACGTATTATTCCTGTAAAAATATTTTGATTATTTACGACTTTAAAGCTTCTTTATCCAAATATTTACAGTGAGTAACAATGAATTATCCTCTTCAATTTTAGAATATTAACTCTTTTGGGATTTTTTTATCTAAATACCAATAGTGAATAATAATGAATTATATTCTCTAATATTTTGTATATTAACCCTTTTAGGATTTATTTATCCAAATACCAACAATGAATAATAACAAATTATCCTCGCCAATATTTTGGATATTAACCCTTTTGGGATTTATTTATTCTAATACAAACAGTTAATAATAACAAATTATTCCGCCCATATTTTGGATATTAACCTTTTTATGATTTAATTATCCAAATATCAATAGTGAATAATACGAATCACCAAAAATAAGATTTTGATATTTTTGGAATATGCCAATACCCTTTGGATTTTGCAAACATGTTGTAAAATCCAAGAATACGAGAAAACAATTTTTGTGTTAATGAAATCCAAGTTAAAACACATTTTTTCTTTAAATTCGGAATACATTTTTTTGGAAAGGAATGTTCAAAATATGTCAGCGTATTGGCCATATGCACTAAAACAACCTTTTTTTTGTTTTTTTTATGAAAAAATGTATTTTTTTATTGTTTTTTTAATTTTTCGGTGGGCTGGCTGTCAGCCCAAAATTTTGAGAGCAACCTTAGCTTTGCATGCCTTAGTTATTCTGGTCATTGGTTTCTGATTTGCACGATTTAAACCTCAATTGACCATTAAACTCTTAATTCTCTCAATTTGGCCCCTGGTTTCACATACCTAGGCTTGAAAAAATTATATCCGATCTCCGAAAATTTCAATCTCGTCAATTAAACCCGAATTAAATTCAGGAACTTGATTTCTCATCAACTAAGCCTTTAATAAAATTAATTTGACCAATTTAAAGTATAATTAAGTCATTGCTCTTAATTAAATCCTTCATTTGGACTCTAAATTAATTCTAAAACATAATGATACTTTGAAGTTGGTCAACAATTAAATCAAACTGGCCCAAAAAAATATAATTATATATATCAGCTTCAATTTTACACAGATTTGTCCAATAATAAATTGCTTTAACGTTGAATCTGCATTGACCTTTATTTCTGGTCATAAAAGAGGTACGATCAAGCTCTCGAAAACATCCAAAATTTCACCTTGATTTTCTTACCGACACTTACCCCTCTTATTTTATTTTTTATTTATTTTCGGGTATTTTTATGGAATAAACCAAAATTGAGTTATGACATGCCACATTGAAAGACGTAATCTGTAAATTGTTAGAAGAAATATATATAAAATGAGTCGAACGCTGTAGTCGAAGATAGTCACAACTTCTTACATCTGTGTTTTGAAGCTCATAAGGAAAAAGAATTTAAAAAAAATAAGAAATGGTCTATCTGTATTTAAAAGAATTTAAAAGAATTTACATCTGTGTTTTGAA